>JAPYZO010002141.1:0-18637 GCA_030522905.1 Torymus flavipes
AGTATACTATTTTTCTGCTCGACGGCGCCGGAAAGCGACAACTTCGTTTCGCGCAGCGGCCGGGAAGTTGGCGCTTTCCGGCCGGAGGGCAGAAAATTACGATTTGAAAAAAGGCTAAAAATTTTTAACCTCAAATATCTCTGAAATTTATGGACCAATCATCTATTCCAAAGAACTCAGCCGGGAGCTATCCAAAATCTACCTCTAGGAGGAATTTTTAAGCGATTAAGTCAATTTTACTTCCGTATTCGTTGGACATACAAAACTCATTTTTCTGCCCTCCGGCCGGAAAGCGCCAACTTCCCGGCCGCTGCGCGAAACGAAGTTGTCGCTTTCCGGCGCCGTCGAGCAGAAAAATAGTATACGTGATCTGAGACATTTCTTATTTTACTGGCCTAGGGTCGTAATATACTATTTTTCATTTTTCCATTTTTACGTTTTTGATAATAATAAAAGAACCATGATAACTAGAAATTTTTTTTTAGAAAATATAGGTAATTTACACACACACACACACACATATGCACGCACACACACACATCCATACAGACATTTTTCAAAAACCATGTATTCTGATTCCTAACACCTCGGAAAACAATTATAACATGTTTTTAGAACAACTCAAAAAATTACTATCACAAAGCTTCCTCTAGGAGGAAGCAAAAAAGTTTAAATTTATACCATATATTTGATTAAAACAATAGTCATGTATAAATCAATGGTACTCTTTTGTACAACATAAATAACAATAAATAAAATATAAGAAATTAAACTGTTTAAAAATCAATAAGTAATTTTTTATTGTTTAATTCACATTCATATATAGAGTAAATCTGATTATAACTTTCGAGGATGACATCAATGTCGAAAGGTATATATGATAAAACTGCTCAGAATTTCAAAGAAATCTGCAGATAATTCATAGAATAGCATTATACATTCGGCGCTCTTTGAAATATAAAACTACTAAACTTTATGGAGGTATGTTCCCTTTTGAATGAAGAAATCATGTCAATAGAGAAAATCTTTTGAAATACACAGGGAAGAGTCCCCAAATAACCATGGATGAGTAAGACAGTTTCTCCAAAACTGGAGGTGCTTATAGAGAAGAGTAGTAGCTACAGCGTCTAGCCATCATGCAAGTGTCTGGCCTTGTAATAATTTTGAAATTAAAACTAAGTAATAAATAACAATCACAACTGAATTTCTATGGGAGAATAAAAATTGAATGCTAGAAAAAAATGGAATATTTTAATTGTTTTTATTATATTATTATAGATTTATACTTAATGAAAGAAGAATCATTTAATCACTAAATGATGCAATGCAAATAATTTTTTATTTTTATGTAAATAAACGAACTGCGTAATCTTATGATACAAAATCCATAATAATTTCATTATATTGATAAACTTAATATTTATGATAAAAAGTATTTTAGCTTTTTATCTCCGACTATAATTGGTGCAATTGTCTTTTTGAAAAGACATCAAAACGCTCTGTCAATTGAACATTAGAATAATTATTAAATTAATTTGCATTAGCCATAATAATAAACTGAAGTGCGTTTAATAATTAAAGTAATAATTCCAACTTAATAATACTATTAAATTATTTCGATATTTTTTTTAATTTCTGTCGTATTTTTATATTGACAATTTTATAAATGTAGCATGCCTTTGTCCTGAGTTGAAAAATAATTAATTCTCCAAAAAAAACTAAAAAAGATAGTAAGGAGCCAAGTAAGTAAATTATACGGGATTGTAAAATCACATTGTTATTTTTCGACTCTTGATTTAAATTCGTGTTTGTAAATGTCTTGATTCTTTCTTCCTTTGATATAGCCAACTCAGTGTGATACCATCTTTCCATTAAACCTGATTCAGTTAAATATTGCATTATTTGCTCAAACCTCTTAGCGCACGTCATTTCTGGATTCATAATAATCACTGACCATAATTGAACAAGGTGTTCTTTTAAAATTGCAATATTTGTTTGCCCCCATTTCACTGCAGACGAATGTACTTCATGTTCAGCTTGTGATAAAATAGCTAGACAAGAAATATTTTTATAAAACTTGTTCACCAAATTGTCAATACAATTATTTATAATATCTTCTCCCTTTTTTGGCATTATTGCTTTTTTAGCCAGTTCATGAAGTACAAGAAAATCTGTCTCTAGCAATGTATCTCGATAAAAGTGATTTGTCATAATAGTCAGATTAGCTGCAACGAGTTCATTCCAAGTATTTAATTTAATTTCACGATTGAGATTGACTTGTATATCGAATATTTGGTCGATAATATTAACGGAATAAATCACTGACAGAATAAGCAGGCTACTCAAAATCATTCTCTCAGATACGTTTTTCGTTTTGTCTCTCACTCCCAAGCCAAAAAATGCATATAAAATATTACTAATTGTCCAAAAATCTGATTCAAATTTCATTAATAAAATAACACCCTTTAGGACAAAAACAACTATCATTGTACTTAAGAAAAATATAAAAAAATTTTCTGGTAGTGTGATTTCATTTTCATGTAAAATAGGAATAAGAGCAACCATTGGATCTGGTCGACGCACATAAGCATAATGCATCATATCCAAGTCGTTTACATCTTTTTTTTGAGTCCATTTACGCAATATAGGTAGTACGAAGAAATTTCCAGAAACGTGAATCCGGCCTGTTAATAACATTTTCATGCGATAATTATTCATCATGCATTTTTTGTTCAGATTTGCTGGTAAAGGAGGTTGATTAGCTATAAAAATGTCAAATGAGAAATTGCTAGTTTCAGCTAAAGTCCTGAAAACCATACCTTCTGGTCCTGTTAATGTTCTTGGATCAGGGCAACCTTTTTTGTTTAGTTTTACATCCACGTTTGGAACTGTAGGGTATAACAATAATTTTAACTTTCGTCCATGAAGATTATTAACTACAACTGGAAAAATTTTATTAACTTCTGAAAGATTTTTAATACTGTAAATATTTGCAAATGGATTAAATTCGTGCATTTGAACACTCAATTGAAACTTTAAATTTAAAATTTGTAATTTATTATCCATGACTATTTCTATAATTTTCAAATGGTAGTCTTTGAGAGAATATTTACTTTTATATACTGATTTCAAAGTAGGAACAATTAGGTTAGATAATTTTGAGGTACAAAACATAATTATAATTAATCTTGGTTTATTCGAATTCATATTTAATAAAGTCAATCCGTATCCTATAATTTTTCTCAGGCGTCGCAAATCTGTATCACCTTCAACTTTAACTGTATACAAACATAAAGTTGACGTTTCCTCATAGGAAAATTCGTCTATGAAATCAGTATCCAGAAGAATAGTTGAATAGCTTTGCATAATACAGGAAGCCAATTGACCTAGATGATCAGGATAAGACCGTGCAGACTTGTCGATAGATAAAATTATTTTATTGAATTGAGAATTTTGAATTAGAACATCTTTTAATTTACTTGGCCAATTTATACAGCATTTTACAGACTTTAATAAAATCAATGAACATAGGCTAATATAAATAACCACTTGAATATTCATAATAACTACAATAAAAGAAAAGATAAAATTTTACTTCTTACATAGGCCGGTTAAAATATAATTGACTAACTCTATTCTAGAATTTATTTCTCCTTTGATGTATTTAGAACACTGTTTTAGCAAAGTGTACCAAACATTTCTGTTTGAAAGAATATAATTTATTGAAACTCAAAAAGTAGATCAAAGTACAGCGATAATTTTAACAACTGTTCTACAAAGATTGCTTTTGAGTGAATTATACATCTGATATTTTTTTTTTTAAAGATTAACATCGTTAAAGTGCAACACAAAAACAACAAAATTAATTTTAAAGTCTATGTGGAAAGTTAGTTATTTTAAGTATTTAAAGTTTCTGTAAATATTTTAAGAAGCTACTAATAAGTAATATTCACAGTTGCAAATACAAGTCACATATTAAGTTTGCAAGACAGAATGCCGACTACGTGTTTATTCTATGAACTCATAAATAATTATTTCCTATTAATTTTACAATTATACACAATTTTTTTTTAGACTATTTATTTATTTACTGAAGTATCTATACATCAACGGGCCGTGACCCATTACATAAATTAATTTAGATAATTAAAATCAAATATATAATATTAAATATCTAAATAGCAGTTGAACAGGTGTAAAATACGTTAGCGCTACCTCTACATATTATCAAAAAGTAAATCAATAAAATTACAATATTTTCGGTTTTAATAGAGTTTTTAACGATATTGTAGAGTTGATCATAGTTATTACAATATATTGCTTCTTCCATGCTCATTTCAGTTTATGCACTGGACTATTAAATGTATATGAGCAAATCCATAAATCTTTTAATTATTGTATGACTTTTTTTAGGTAGTTTAATGGCTGCAATTAGAATGGCCTGGCACATAAACGGGCCTGGGCGTAAAATCTTAAATTTTTACATAAAAAACTAGTCCTGTTAACCATATTAGTGTGCCACGCAGGCCGCAACTTGGGGATGAACAAAAATTTCCAAAAAAATCCGCTTTTTGTCACTCAAAGAGTGGATCTTTTTTAGACAGTTTTGAACATTCCTAGGCTGAGACCTGAGTGTCACACTAATATAGATTACAGGACTGGTTTTCTACGTAAAAATTGAAGATTTTGCACCCAGCCTCGTTTAAGTGCTTCGCACTTTACAATAAATTAAAAATCTTAATGTTACAAATATAAATAAATGCTAGAAATTATTTATAATTAAATTTATGTGAAATTCAACCACATTTATTATGACTATGTAGATAATACATAGTTTTTAGAAATTTTTTTTTAAATAGAACAAAATTTTTTTTTAAATATATACGTTAAATAATAGTATAATTGACATATTAAATCAAACAAATAAATTTCCCCTATTAAGATTAAAAGAGACAAACTGTAACCCGTAGTAGCAATTAAGAATAATTGAGAAATTATATTTTTGAAATTGACACTTTTTTTAATATGTAATTTTTTAAAAGCCTTCTTTTCGTCTTCATCCCAAAGTAATTCAGTTTCGTACCATTTGTCGATTACACCTGCCTCGGTCAAGTATTGTATCACTTGTTCAAATCTTCTGACGTGCATCTCGTTCATTTGTGGACTTAATACTATGACTTCCCAGAACTCACTTATGTGTTCTTTTAAAATTGCAATATTTGTGTACCCATGTTTTAATATTGATAAATATATTTGTTTTTTGGCATTTTTCTTGTATGCAATACATGATATATTCTTATAAGACTTTAGTATTAAATTGTCTAAGCAAATATTTGCGATTCTTTCTTCTGGGCTATATTTTTTGCGATCTATTGTTTTCGCTAAAATTGCTTTCCTAGCAAGATTCTGAAGAGCTGGAATATTAGTTCCCATTATTGTCTCTTTAAGATACTTATTCAACATTAAAGTAAATCCTGCCGCTACGAGTTGATCGTGCGTTTCAAGAATAACTTCACGACCAAAGTCCATGTGTAGATCCAATAACTCGTTGTTAATACTTAGAGAATAAATTAAAGACGTTATGAGAATGCTTCCGAAGACGAATTTCTCAGATGTAGTGTTGATTATGCTATGATTTATATTCAAACCGAGTATGCCGTTTAAAATATTTTTAACACTCCATATATTTGAATCAAATTTCATCAAGCGAGCTGTAACCTTAACAACGAAGACAATTGCAATTGTAGCAACAAATAAACTTAAGAAATTTTGTGAAATGCTAATTTCGTTGGCATACAAAATAGGTACTAGGAAAATTAAAGGATCTTGCCGACGTACATGGACGAATTGTAATTGATTTAGTTGATCAATAATCGGTCGTAACGAGGCAAAGGCTTGTGAAAAGGGTAACTGAAACATCTTTCCATATACGTGAAGCCGTCCTAATGCTATACTCTGCAAAGGAAATCCATTATTTTCATAAATTTTCCATGTAAAGTTTGTCGATTCAGCTAATGATTTTAAAATAAGCCCTTCTGGACCTATCAAGGTCTTTAGATTAGCGTGATTTCTAGGATTCTGTTTTATACTTATAAATGGAATTTCAGATTGAACTGATAGCTTCAATTGATAACCATGAAAATTGTTTATTGTCACTGGAAAAAGTTTATTGACTGAAGAAAAGTTTTCGAATGTATAGATGCGATCGAATGGATTATATTTATGTATTAGAACTTCAGAGTTAGATTTTGAGTTTGATATTGAATACTTGGATTTGGACTGACTAACAATTACTTCAAACATTACTGAATAGAATCGTAAAGGCAATACAAATATTAAATCTCTGTAACTGTTCATAATCATGTTTCCAGATATTAGTTTGGAGTGAAGTATAATAATTACATATCTTGATATTTTAAAGAACCTTGAACATATTTCCAAACCTTCCATAAACATAGAAAAGTCGATAAGTCTTTTATAATCTGTAATAGCAATTACATAAGTGCACAAAGTCGAAATTGATCCGTAATATATTTTGCGAAATTTCGAAATGTTTAATTTTGCAACACTATTATTCACAAGAGAGGTTGAAACACCCTGTATTGTACAAGTAGCCAATTTCATAACTTCTTCATTATAAAATTTAGCCGTACTGTCAATAACCAATATTATATTATTTATATGAGGGTTTTGAAGTATTTGATCTTTGAATTCACACTGCCAGATTGACCGGCATCCTCTAAAAGAACTAAATATTGATAAAAAAAGAAGCAAACTTTTATCGAAATTCATAGCAATGTTTAGGAACGTTTGATATTTGAACTTTTCATCTACCTATAGCCTGAAAATTAAAATGAATCATTTGTACTTTATGTCAAATATTTATAAACGATGTTTGTATCTATTACTATTTGTTAAGAATTATTTTTGTACTAACTTTGTTTCCTCCTGTAAATAATTACGAATAAAAATCTTGATTCTGATACTGCTGATCATAAAATATTTAAAATTTACCTTCTACAACTACTTTTTTAAATGGCTAAAAAATCAATGTATTTACTTCGTAGTAGCTATCAATGAAATATTTAAAATTTAGAAGAACATGTAAGTATTTAAATATAAAAATTACTGATATCTCTTTTACTGTGACAATGCGACTGAACAATTTTTTTAAAATGAACTTGTTAGGCATTTATTTGACTGTTAATATTGCATACATCATTCTATTTTTATTTATTTATGTTTTTTATTTTTATTAATCAATCAATACCTTATATGTTGTATGGATGCGTGGTACTTGATTGTTTTAAAATCAGAAGCAGAAAAGCACTTATACTTAATAGATGTCTAAATCGAAAAAGCCTTGATCTAAATGTATCAAATAAAATATTGTGGCCTGAACCATTAGCTGCAGCAATCAAATATATTTCAAATATATAAATATTCTTTAAAAACAAATATTGTGACTTTAATTAAATGTATAGTAATATTTGTTGCTGTAATAATATTAACTTTAATGACATATACGAATGCAAAGTCTAGGAAGGTTGTATCAATGTAGATGAGTATGCAAATTCACCTACCAACCACTAAATCGATTTGCTCACAAAATTGACAGCCTAATAATTTTCCCATTAAAGTTAAAGGTTGTAGTTCCATTTCAGAATCAGATTAGCATACAATGATATAGGCGATATTTAAGTGGTATTCTGTCAAATAATAAAAATAATAATACAGCATTAAACAGAAGCTACATTTTAAATTTGATCATCTAATAAATTATCAAATATAAAACAGATAATAGTTTTATGATATTAATATTAATTTGTTTACCATTTTGGATTATAGTAGCATTTAATCATTCCAGTTGTTCATAAATTATTTTGCCCATCTATAGCGAGTTGACCCCTTTCAATTTCCTAAAATCCTATTAGCGAAACTAACTCGAAACTAACACAAAAGTGCTAGTATAGTTGACTGGAAAATCAGAAAATTCAACCTAGAAAGATTAACTTACTTAATAGTTTGAATCCCTGTTAATGCGTGTTTTCTGGAACAGTCTTTTTAACTATCATAATATTTTGTTAAATATGTTAGCTGCGGAAGAGCTCTCAATTCTATTTAGGAAAATGAACTTATTGAACTATTCTAATATCCTGTTAAAGCGTGGGAATGACTACTTCTTCAAAATCTATAAGAAAATCGACTATAGGAAATCGGCTATTTTTGTTTAGTAAATCTATTTAACTATTTTGCTGTCCTGTTACGTTGAGTTTGTCAAGATTTTGCCACTGAAACTACATTCAGTGAAATGGCGAATATGTCGCTTACAAAGAACGCTGAGGGATACAATCTCTAAAGAAAATATTAAGTTACATAATAGATTGTTAATATTATTAGTATGATTAATATTTCTTTTTCTTTAGCATAAAATTTTTTCTTGTAAGCGATATTTTGTTTATTTTTTAATATTATTTGCGAAATCTTTTACTAACCAAAAAATTAATGAATATACTACAATTACTATATTACTTAAATATATTATAAAAATAGTGAAATAATGGTATGAGAAAAATCTTTAAAACAAAGTTTTTTGTTCAGAAATTGACTAATTATTTAAATCTATTTTAACAACATATATATTCAGTGTTTATATGTTGTTGTTAAAAGACGTGTTTTACTGTTGTTTAAATTATGGCTGGCAATAATACTTACCATGAATATAGTTTAATCATTTTTTACACCGATTGACCATCAAGATGATCTTAAGAAGACTTACTCCACCAACATGTTACCCTGGTGGAGAAATCGTCAGCATACCGCAATGTGAATAGGCTTAACGACGTAGAAAATCGGTGGTATTAAAACTCGCTCGTCTTACGTCTTCAACGATATTCTTAACATTAGAAAATCGTCGGGATAATCCTCCGAAATGCATTTGCTGCATACTTGGGTTGTGCATTTCAGAGCGTCTTTTCCTGCCAAGATCAGTAAAAACTGACCTTTGCCAAGATGATGCCCTGGTCGGGAAGTCAACGGAAAACCACAATAATCTTTTTCTCTTACAGTCTAAAGATTTAGTGTTATATTAGTGACTATTGTCACGCCTATTCGTAATATTTAGACTGTCGTCTGAACACTGTCGACACCCAACATTCAGTCCCTTTTCTTCCACATTGTATAGTGCTATTTAGAGTGGAGAATAGCTTATGGGGTGGGACCTTTCTCAAAAATATTTCTGGCCTTTTAGAGTTGACAAGTCAATACGAAACTCAAAATGCATTCGTCACGGTTTGGGGTTTCCAGAAGATGTGTGAAAAATGCTAATTAACTCCGTATTTTCGTCCAGGAAAACATCTGAGATAAGAGTTACTTTCAAAACAGGAGAAAATTTTGACCTGATCTCGACCTCTGCATTTCCTTAAGCTTTGTCACTGCATACCAATGCTATCTCTTAGGAATTTTTTCGAAGGGGAAAATTCTTTCTTGAAGATCTACTTGGTAACCATAGTATCCTGGTTAAAGAGGGGAAAAAGATCACCTCGATCCCCAGCTTCGATCTCTTTTCCCCTCGAAATCCTGTACCACTTCTCCTTTCTGAGACGTTTTCCCGTCCCCTCCAAGTAGAATATATAGGGGAGCTTGTCCTCCCTCTCCTCGGAGCTCACCATGGCGTCTTCGTACTATTTGGATGCTTGGTGGAAAATTCGAGGGGGCCAGTTCTATACGCTTTTCCTTTTCAGGAGCACATATATCTTGTATGTTTTCCTGGTAGATATCCTTCAACTTAGTGACACACTGATGCAAGGTTTGTAGCACGTGCATGAAATGCACATGCGGAGACATGACTTTTAAAGATTATACTTCATTAAACAATATGGTAACAATAATTTTATTCCCATCTCAACAAATATGGCCACTTTTTTCCTTGAAAAGCGGGACAAAAGTTAGAGTTGTTTCCCTCTTTCAACTAATTTAGCTTTTGCGGAAAATATGATATTTCCCACATTTACGAGAAATAAGTAAATTCCATATAAACAATCCAACATCAAAATAAATAAATAATACACTTAAATAAAAATAATAAAGTCGACACAGTTCAAATGGGAATAAAGTATTATATGTAACTCGGGAGAAAAGGCAATGATTCTGTCACTTCGCTACGCTCGCTCGGGCAGTAAACCCAACCGTGGGAATCAAGAGCGACTTTTTCCCTTGTTACATAATGCGTACTATAAATGTATTAATAATAAAATATGAAAAAATAAAAATTGGAACTGAAGATAATAAAATAAGTTGTACGGATTTTTCACTTATTGCCAACGTGCATATATATAGAACCTCTAAAAATGGTGTTAATAACTTTTTAAACAATTAAATAAATTTGCTAAAAATCAGTTTATTGAAATCACTATTTATAAATAATTTATGTACATATTTTAAGTTTATACAATGCAGAAAGGCATTCTGCTTCACTTTATATTATTTTAGCCGCTCGAATCAGGTAAAAAATTTTTGTTTGCATTAACGTCTGTAATATGAAACTTACATCGAATAAGAACTCATTTTTCACGATTTCTAAAAATTCACTGATGATGTTAGATTTTTATGTTTTGCTTGATTTCTGACTAGAGATGCATTTAATCAAGAACATAACTTTACTTCTTGTAACCTATATTTTTCAAATAAAGAAACAAAAAAAAAAGTATTTTAAAAATAGTGACCACTAAAATGCTAATTACAAAAACTTTGTTTTACTTTACCTTAGAATTAGAAAATAATTAAAATTACTAAATTATAATGTGAACTACAACAACATTGATTGTCAAGGATTTGCCAAATTTCCTTCTTGGTAAAAAATCATTTGCTATAGTAAAAATGTGTCTAATTAAATGAAACTTATTTTAAGTGAGCCGAATATGATTTAAAATTAATTTTCCAGCACCTCTAGGAGGCTAAAAAATGTTTACAATATCTTACATTGCAAGAACCCTGTTTAAAAATAGTAATCGCGAGACTCCGAAGATAATTGGCAAGACCATATATAATATTGAATTATTTTTCTTGTTGAAGATCATGTTGATTTAAATATTCGGTGTTAGCAAATATTATGAATTAAATAAGTTTTATGCGATTATTTAAAATAAAATAAATCTTGAAAGTTTTCTAATGATTGTCTGATACAAAATAGAATTAACATCTGTTTGTTCAGTCGGTAAAATGTGCGTGATAAAAATGCGTAAAAGCTGCTTACGACATTCCACAAGAAAAATAATGTTTCCTCTTATTTTTTTACATTTTTACATCTTTGGGAGATGAGCTCGCAAACGCCCGCAGCAGCGATCATCTCCCACTCAAATTCTCGAGTTTTATTCACTCTTCGTAAAGAAAACTGCCATTCAATTTATCTGGTTCCTCTGTTGAGTAACAGAGTCAATGGCTCATTTTCTTGCGTGAATGTTCATTTAACAAAATTCAGTACAAATTTTTTTAAATCCACATAAGCAACGCAATATTTGAACAGCAGTATTAACAATTTGCTTGAAGTGAGACAATAAGGTTTCACTTTAAAAACAGCAAAAATACTGCGACTCAAATTAAAACTCTTGCTAGACTTCGCACACCCGAAATAAATAAGAATAATTCACATGAATCATGTAGATTCCATTCGAGTAAAATTATCCTTTACTCCGATGGAAAATCCTGCGCACTCTAATCACTCACAACCACGGATCAGCAAAATTTACTCTCGCAATCCGAACGACAGTATTTTCGCTTCTCTTATGTCCGCTTAGCCAGTCATTAACAAATCGACGTTGCAGAGCCGACGTTACAGGCCCTTGCCGCGGAGACCGATTAGACAGCAGACGACAAATCCGAGCGTCCATCCAGATGCAATTAGAAAGCCGGTGTAGACCTCAGGCTGGCTAACCGGGTAGCCCTTGTCCATGATGCCGCGTAGCGAGTGGCTTGGTATGGTTGTCGGCATCAGGAAGCTCACCCAACGCAGGAACGTCGGCATACCCTCCGCCGGCCAAATTGCTCCTGTTTGTATAAGAAAAAAATTATAATAAGTAATGGTTCCTTCTCTATTTTCTTTTTAAGAAAATATTGTTTAGACAATAAAATCTATAAATATGTGTCAATATTAAAGAAACTTGATTTATCGACTGTATTACCGACTGCATTACCGACAAGCAAATAAACTGATTTTAAAAATATTTAAATTATATATTTAAGGTAGCAGTAATTGATTGAATAAAAATTACATTACTACTTTATAAAACCTAATAAAGTTTTAATTAAAAAAAAATTATAGCCAGCCGAAAGAATAGTTTCTGTTTAAAAATCGGTAAAGTAGAAAATGGTATGGATTTATCTTATAACATACATAAAACGCTTTTGTTTCAACACCACTATAAATCAAAAGTCATTCTTTTACAACGTTCTAACTGCAATTTAACGAGCAGGCAAACAATAAACAAAACGAGAGCAAACAAAACAGCTCGTACAGCAATGAAAAAGCAATTCGACTTACCGCACAGCAGAATAATGGGATAAAAGCTGCCGGTCGATATGAAATTCGCCACCGTGTGTGACGTGCAGAGTACCGAGATGAGAAAACCTGGAAAAACAATGCGGAAATCAAAATTGCAATTCATCGATAGCGCTTTGCGCGAGATGTCGACGGGTGCGAAAGCGCTCATACCGTAACACATTCCACACAGCCCGATGAGCACGATCATGCCGGCAACGGCGACCAGCGAACCCTTGCACGGCAACTGAAAGTGCACGAAGCATATGCAGAGTATGACGGACACCTGGATGAGCACCATCGTCAACTGCGTGAGCATGTGGGAGAGCAGGATTTCCGACGTTGTCACGCCTGTAAACAAATTTTCAATTTTTCCCTCAGTCATTTTAATTTTGATGTTTAGTGTGAATGTTTGTTTTTTTTTCTTTCGAAAATTAGTTAATAAATTGTTTTGATAAAATCAATGAAAAGTGTTTGAAATATTATGTAAAATTATTATAAGGTATCAAATTATTATTAATTACTATGGACAATACAAGAAATATTTAATTTGTATAATTATTTTGATGGTTCTTATGTAAAAAATAATTCTCATGAAAAGAGATTCAATATTCAACGCGAGACTGTTTTTATTTACTGAATAATTATCACTAGATAACTACGTAAAAGTGACAATTTTTTTATCGATGATTGATTGCGGAATGCTTTGATACAAGTGGTTTCTCTCGATGACAACTAAATTGATCGACGAGTATAAATTGTCAATTACCAGTGATAACACAGTGGCACAAATGGGATTATTCTTTAATCCAAATCCCATATCAATTTCAATTCCCGGATGAAAGCGATCGCTCAAATGCGACAACGTTAACCGATTCCCGTTTCGAATAAACAAAAGTTAATTTTCCTGTTCACTTTAATCACCTCATAAACGCGTGAAAACAGAAAGCTCGCAGTAGCAAACACCTCCGCTTGCGACCACCGTACTTACACATTAGCCTCGCAGTAACTCGGCTAGCAATTGTTATTCACAAAGTAAATTCAATAAGGAAGAAGGCAAAAGAATTCGTTTTCCGCGGTTCGAGCTATAGCGGCTCTACCGCGGAGGTCCACGCGACGCGACGCATACTAATGGGACGCGATAGCTTCGGCAATTTAGCGCGCCAGCAGACGCGACTCATTGTTTTCCATAATAAGTCCGCGATGCTCACCGCCGTGCAAGCTGTATATGCGCGCGGCGTAGAAGAGAAAAACGTGGCTATTTGGCTTGGTGGCGGGTTGCTGTTTTCGTGCGCTTGTTTATTGAGATTGATTTAGAGGCTGCCTGAGCTTTGGTAGACGAGTGGTTTCGTTTAGTTCGTTGATAGTTGAAGAGTTATTCGGATGGAATTTTTATCGTAGAATTGAATTACTGTATATACGGTTAAAATTATTCTTATAAAAATTCCTGAAAGTTGTATGAAAAGATTTTTTTACACATCTATAGTCAATCAAAAAATTATTATATATACTATTAAATCTAGAAAATTCAGTCATCTGAGTAATTTAGAGTAATTTCATTATATTAATAAGTTTTAATTGCTCTTCATCTATCATTGACACAATTTTTTCTCCACTAACATCACGTTCTTTTAAAAGTCAATCTTAGATTTTCACTTTATCTAACAGTTTTTAACTACTTGTACCAATACATTATTCAAGAGCAGTTTATTTACCTTGTACGAGGCTCCGATCCCAAACACCTTCCGCACGATCGGCTATGATAATAGAGGACGCTACGGCCGTTGCTAAGAAGAAAGTGATGCTGTAACGAGATGCATTAATCAATAAATTATTATTCATATGAAATTGAAATCTTTACAGTAAGAAAATAATTAGGCAAAAATTAACAAAAAAATTTGTAAAATTCACCATACTTTATAGAACATTTCGCTAAATACACAAGAAAATTAACTTTACTGTATTATAAAATTTGCTGTAACTTTTTGGATTTTTACAGCCTGTGATAAATAGAAATTTTTGTAAAATTTTCGTAAGTTTTACTACACTTTGTTCTCAGTGTATTATAAATTATATTTTTTGATAAATAACTTACGTAAGTATAAATCCTGGCGCTACGAATTGGGAATATTTCTGATCCAGACTTCCGAATATTGGTTCTTCCAACTATAATAAATATTAAAGTATTAATTATAATATATATAAAAAACTTATATTATGATATAATGAATATACATACGTAAACAGGTGGGAGAGCAAATTTTCTAGGTATCTTACATTCCTCTACCACATCTGCGTGGATATCTAGAAAACGCTCGAACAAGCCTTTTTGCAAGAACAAACCGATCTGCCGATCTGCATAGAAAAAATACATTAAAAATTATCATATGCACTTATTGCGATGTACAAAAATCAGCTATCACCATTCATTACGTTTACAAATTGTCTCAATTGTTAACTAATATGTCGTGAGACTTCTTATATAATAAAAATTCAATTTGACCATTCTCCCGCGACAACTATAAATCAATCAAAAAGCACTTAATCCCTCAGCCCACCCACCCGAACCCAATAATCAATCCCACTTTCCCCATTCACAATCCCAAATCAATATCTTACTCTAAATTTAAAACGGAAATCGCATGTTAGCACTCGGTGTTATTTATGACGTCTTACCGCCCATGTCGAGCGTGGTCTGAATTTCCCCAGCCTCGATGTCCGCCTCCGTAGCCGAGTCGAGGTTGTCCCGGCGCATCTGCAGGGCGCGCGAGAAATTCTGCGAGAAGTACATCGTGCCTGCAGCTCGGCCGTTCTCCACCATCATTAGCGCCTCGTCCATCGTATCGTAGTATTGCTGTAATGGATAGGCAGAAAATAGCGTTGACGCAACATGTGAGCGTGAATTTTGAAATTCGCGTGTTATAGGCGCGCGTGCTGAACTTGTCAAGTGGGGTGTGGTAGAATTAAGGAGGGATGAATTTCCGAAGAACGCGGAAAGTTTTCTAGAAATTCGATGAGGGGATGACGATATTAACTATTATAAACTGAGCTCCAAGAGTTTCAGAATTATATAGGTATACTATAGCGTCGACAAAGTGTTTCGTCGTTAATTAGATTTGCCGCAGTATCAAAGCACTTTAGAAAATTATACAAAAGAGTTAATCGCGATGTATATATACAACTCATCTAACTTAGTTATTATCAATCGTTCTTAATCAGTAGGTAGATGAATTCATTTTTTAGCAAAAATAACATTACCTAGCATTATTTAATAATGTAAAATTTAGATCTAATGAAAGATAAGAAATTTTTACATACCTTTCTTAAAACTTTAATTCGTCGAAAATGAGAAAATCTTGAAAAATCCACTTACCTTCACCATGATGCTTTCGTTGAACCCGTGAAGAAACCGACAGCTGAGATCGATATAGTCACACGTCCCAGCGTCCGGGTCGTAGACGACCGAGCCGAGATTCCTACCGAAGTCGCAGTGGCCCGCCTCGTCGTTCACGATCGCGACGACGATACCCTTGGGATCGCGGCCGATCGCGTAGAAGAACAGCGTCACCTGGACTATCGGGAAGATGAAGGCGAAGAGGATGCCCCTGAGATATCCCGATCGCAAGAGTTAATTAGTTTAGTAATTTAGTGAGCCGGTGATTGGCTGGCGATGTAATACGGTATGTCGTTTTCTTTTTTTTTTCAAGTTATTATGTCATCAAGAAACTGCTAATGTGAATCATAAAAAATTGTCATTACAATTGTAATAATTATAGAAGCAAAATTTAGTAACATTGAAATTTCACATTTAAATCTAGAATTATTAACAAATCTTTTGGTTAATCATAGATGGACTGGTTTTAAAAAAACATTTTGAACGTGAACATGCTACATTGGCAACGTAATTTACTACGTTTGATCCACGTGTATCCGCATAAAAGTATAAAATTCCAGCACTAGGTTAATGGACACGCGTCATAAAGTTACGTTCGCGAGAGGTGGCTTCGCAAGCTTTAAATGTGGAGACTCACCCGGGATGCCGTAAAAATTGAAGAAAGTTTTTCGTCATGAGCGCTCTGAATACTCTGCCGGCCGAGGGCGAGAAAAAGCCCGCGCGCTTTTTCTCGGCGTACTGGCTGTCGAGCAGCTGCTTTTCACTGCTCATTATTCTCTGTGAAATAATGCATGAAAAATCGTTTATAAAGTGTCTGACGGGCGTATATCGCACGATCTTTTTTCTCGTGTTTATATCTTTTTTATAGCTTTATTAATGAAACGTAACCAGTAACAAAAAGATAGCTTTAAATCGATTATTTTTAATAATGATTCACTTTCATTTCGTTTAGTAAGGTTATACACATAAAATATAATCTCTATAATCAAATCAATGTAGTAGAACAAACTAGAAATCATAACTGATATAGTTTCACCCGTCTTTTAATTACTTGACGATGTGATTATCGTTGAATAAAGTAGATTGTAAACAAACATTGGCTTCTACAAAAGCTTTCTAATTTAATCATCTTCTATCCTCATAACTTTTAATAAACTTACATTAACATTGTTATGAAGATCGTTCTGCGAGGCAGGCGTAGAGTGAGTGGTCACCTCATCCAGGTCTTCGATCACCTCTGTGCCGACCGTCAGCAAACCCTTCTCTTGGTCATCCTTCTGTTTCTGACTGAGGATCAGGAAGGCGTCCTCCAGGGTCGGGCACTGGAACTTGGTGAGGAGGGCCGTTGGCGTCGTCTCTGCGAGCAGCTGGCCGCATCTCATCAAGCCGATCTACGACAGATAGGTGATGATAACTGCTGTGCCCTCTTCCTTTGTTATTTTCACCAGGAATTTCCATATTCTGTAACGTAAATGGTCTCAAATTAGATGCTGCAAGGCAAATAATACATTTCTTCGAAATTTATTTTCTCGGGAAAACTATCGGACTGCGCTATAAAATAACAAAAGACTACTTGCTTCTCTCGTAAAACAGGATCCAGCCCAACGGTGGGCTCGTCGAGGATCAGCAGCTCCGGCCTGTGAATGAGCGAGGCTGCGAAGGAGACACGCCTCTGTTGGCCGCCGCTCATGTGTTTCACCAGCCTGTCTTTCGGCGGTAGATCCAGCAGATCCGAGAAAAACTCGTATCTTTCGTCTAGAGCAATAAAAACGCGTCGATAAGAAAGACATCAATCGTTTATCAGGAATCATATATGAATTGTTTTTCTTTTTAGGGAATTATTATCGAAATTGACGTATCTTGAAGAAAATGTGTGGTTTTTTAAATTTAATCAGCTGCTCATTACCATTAACACATGACTATAAGTCGCGAAACTAATGAATTTTTCATTTTTGATAAGTTATGTCAAATTTCACAGTTGGCTAAATTTTCCATAATTATTCGGAAACTTTGACAACCTCGAATATGAATGAAATTTCGTTAAATTTACATTAGCATTTTGAAAATTCGCGCACCATTTCTCGAATGAGTTTCAAATTAATTCGAATTTTCGCCACACAAACCACCAAGAAATTTCGACAGTAAATTTGCAGTGAAAGAGCAAAGTAGGAATCATTGGTGCCCATACCGATGACGCTGTCATCGAGGCCGTTGATCCTGCCGAAATAATACAGCGCACCGAGGACGGAAAACTCATTAGTGAGGGAGATCTCCTGGGGCATGTAGCCGACCCGCGGACCCGGTATGCCTGAATCCTTCTGTCCGGGCTTGCCACCCAACACCCACATCTCATGCCTGAATCCTTCTGTCCGGGCTTGCCACCCAACACCCACATCTCGCCATGGTCGAGCTTCTTCACGCCCACGACGCACGATAGCAGCGTCGTCTTGCCGCAGCCGCTCGAGCCCAGGAGACCATATCTATACAGAATGATTGGGTTAGGTATTATTTTTTTTCATCGAACTTTTTATTCGAGACTTGTTGTTTCTATTAGATATGTCGATAATACTGTGAATAATGTAACTTTTGAATTAAAAGGAAAATATTTAACGGTTCGAATAATTCAGATATAAATTGTCTGTTGTTTAATTTTCCAGGATATTTTGAAATAATAATGAGTCATTACGAATTATAAGTTTATTCGTGTG
>JAPYZO010002142.1:0-15513 GCA_030522905.1 Torymus flavipes
AAAATCGACATCTTAGAAAACTCTTTAAAACTATGGCTATAGGGGTTTCTGGACGTGCTGAATACGAATAACACACTCCCGAGGCCCAATTCCGAAATGGTACCTAGGTATTATATTATATATATAGAACTCAAGGTCATTTCCACTTATGATGTCTGACCAAACAACACAGTTATCTATCTATCTACTCTCATACTATTCCAGCATATAAGCAAGCATATATATATAGATCACCGCACCCTCTATCAGTCGCGGGTTTCGCGACTGCTATCTTTTTGTTATGCTTTTTCATATCTAGGCGATACGCGTTTTTCGACTAATTCGACTCGCGCCCATTGTCGGCGATGTGTCGAGATATATCGCGTTATCGATCCGCCGAGGCCGCGAGGTTTACATTTGCGCACACACACCTTGTCAAGCCGAAAACTCATAATAAGACGACGACAGTGAGCAGCTAGCGTATACAAGTAGCCTGTCTGCAAAATGGGTCTCTTTGGACGATCTCAGGAGAAAAATCCCAAGGAGATGGTAAATGCCAATTAAAAAAGACGAGTGTTTTGCTTTTTCGGGCTGTGTCGAAGTGTTTTATCTGAATTTCAGGTGAACGAGTGGGCGCACAAGCTGCGGAAAGAGGGCTATCAGATCGACAGACAGGTTAGAGGTGAGTCATATCTCCTGATTTAGACGATAAATGCCTTGGAAATACAGTGCCAAACATTCGACAAATATTGCTGATTGTAAATGAA
Organism: Torymus flavipes; assembly: GCA_030522905.1. NCBI lineage: Eukaryota > Metazoa > Arthropoda > Insecta > Hymenoptera > Torymidae > Torymus > Torymus flavipes. The sequence goes on from JAPYZO010002142.1 coordinate 747, forward strand.
ATTAATGGTGAAAATGTCGCCTTGTGCATTTTTTTTACATGCCAAATATGAGCAGTATACAGTGCTTACAGTGTTGAATTTATATACTACTTTGTGTTTACATTATAATTATATACGTTTCTTGATCTCATCTTTGCAAATTATATGCGCAATTAAAGTTACTTAATTTTCTAGCGATTCAACGAGAAGAGGATAAAGTGAAACGATCTTTGAAGGATGCAGCCAAAAAAGGTGACAAGGATGTATGCAAGATTTTAGCAAAAGAGGTTATTCGAGCCAGGACTGCGTGCAACAAACTGCACACATCAAAGGCACACCTTAATTCCGTTACCTTGCAAATGAAAAATCAACTGGCTACAATAAGAGTGGCAGGTTCAGTTTCAAAATCAACAGAAGTGATGCAAGCAATGCAGGCACTTATCAAAGTTCCAGAAGTTGCTTCAACAATGCGAGAGCTTTCAAAAGAAATGATGAAAGCTGGTATTATAGAAGAAATGATGGATGAAGCTTTGGACTCTATTGAAGATTCTGAAGAATTAGAAGATGCTGCAGATGAAGAAGTTGATAAGGTATACTTTATACATTTAAAATTTACTACTTCCATCAATAATGTAAGAGATTTACATTCTATGGTGTTATAGAAGCTATATGTATTCATACTCCAAAATCTTAATTTTAGATTTTGTGGGAGGTAACAGCTGGACAGATGGGACGAGCACCTGACGTCGTAACTGATACTCCTGGAGCATCAACGTCTAAAGATGAAGAAGTTGAAGAAGCTGATAATGACAAAGAACTTGAAGAAATGAAAAATAGGTTACAAAGCCTCCGTAGTTAAATTAGAGCTGTTGTCCAAGCTCTTGTATTTTTTTAATGAATTTATTTTCATCACTTAAAGCATCTTCACATTAATTTAAGCACCTAAATCGGTGCAGCTATGCAGTGAGAACCATAAACCATAAGACACATTAAAGTATTGAGTGCGAAAATGATATGATTACAATTTATCATACCATTTTTAATTTATAATTAATTTAGAAAAAATTTGCAGATGCATTGTACTTTTTGTCGATTCACAAAAATTACATTAATTAATTAAAGGGATCATGTACAAAATTTGAATAATTGTTCCACATTTATAATATAAAGTTTTCACAGAAAATTTCAAAATTTTACACTTTTGTAAAATGTTAGATATATGGTCCCTTTTGACAATTTTCATTCATAATTATGGTTGCACTGAATCGAAGAATAAGTCAATGTTATAGCTTTTCTATGTATGTATTTTGTACATTGCAGCAACTTGATGAGTGCAACTCACAAATGTAAATATTGTATGTAAAATGGCTTTTTGTAGCTTATAAGAATATGTTATTGCAGATTTATTTTATTTTACAATGATTTTAAATTAATAAAACCATAAATATATTATTACAAATGAAACATTTTTTAATTTTAGAACATAAATTTTAATATAAAAAAATGTTAATGTAATAAATTAAGTTTTCCAAATCATGCTTGTAGAATTATGTAAAATTTCATATAGAGTAGTTCAATAGAAAAATGAGACTTTATAACAAATAAATATATTATAAAAGTTAAATTGATTAATTTGTTTCTTGTTATACTTAATATTGTATTGTAAATTACTTAAATTTAAACATTTGTTAAAAAAAATTATTTTAACCATTATACATTTAGCCTTTGTACATTATTTCAAACAACGAAAAACTGTATACTGAAATGTAAGAATGAAAAATTAAATTATAATCAATTTAAAAAAGCAACAAAATCTTTAATAATTTTATATTTTTTCATTATATTTACTAGCGCATAAACTTTTTTTACAAATTATTTTTGGCATACAATATATTTTTAAATTATTTAAAAATTTTTTTGCATAATTTCAATTGATATATACCTAATTACTATATTAAAAATATCAAAATAAATTTTATTAATTACTATATAGATGTAGGATATTTAAATAATATTTAATAATTTTGAATGACTCAAATTACATTTATTTTATTAAATTCAAAATAGAAAATTTCATCTTGAACATTACAATAATTATCCCATTACTTAGCATATCTAAGTCATTGTTTTATAATAAAAGTATTTTTGTACAATCTCTTAATATTAAATCTTATTGTGTAATCAAAGGCTCATGTATATACACTTTTTATAATAATCAAAAAAACTTCATATTTATACTTAACTAACAAGAATTTTCTTATAAATACTTATAATTATGAACAAATTATATTTTCACAAAATTTGTAACGTTATATAGATATATACATAGTAAATGTATATTTCTAAAAATTAATAATTTAATTAATATACTCTGTTTAGAGGGCCTTGAAAGCGTTCGCGAAATAAATAATTTTTTTTTTTAATTATATATTCCCGACCAAATGTATAGTGAGCAACGCAGGTGTTGGGTTTTGTCATAGATATTTGATAGGGGAGAAGTATTTCTTTAGTAGTTTTGAAAACAACTTTTCGCATACGCCCCTTGAAGTTTTCGCGTACGCTTCTGAGGCTGTATAGACAAATTAATTAAATTGAAATATTTATAACATCCAATCTATCTTTAACACAATACTTCACAACCGATCAATCACCATGTTTACTATAGCTAATTTTACTTGTGCCTTAGACTTTTTTGGTAATCTTCTGACGTGAGGTTTTAGTTTATTCAAAAAACGTCTTAATTCAGATTGGATTGGCATAAGTGTTCTTCGACATCTTCCTGACATTTTGACTTTTGGTTTTGTTTCTTCTATAATTTCTTCTTCAACTTCATAATCTATATATTCATTACCTATTATAGTTTCTTCTTCAACCTCTTCAAAATCATTAAAATATGAGTCTTGCATTTCTGCATTCCCATCTATTTGTCTTGATGATATTTCTGGATAAACGGTTAATTGAGTGACACTATTTTCAGGGTCACTATCAGGTTTAATATCTATTTCTTCTTTTATATTAGATTTTATAAATTTCATTCTTTTCACTTTTTTTGTTTCACCAGAGTAAACTTGGTGAGTTTGAATTTTCTCATCAACTTTCCTTCTTCCTCTCTTTTTGACTGGTTTATTGCAATTTTGATCTTTATCAGGTAAATCTATTTTAAATAATAATCCTGGAGGTATACTTGATAAACTCTCCACTGGTATTGGAGCACCTAAATTTGAGATATTCCCTGGAAACGGCAAAATAACCTTCTTTATTTCTGGTGTAATGTTACTTACTACATTGTTTGATAAAGTAATAGGTTGAAATTGATTGGCTATTAATTTCCAATTATTAGCTGTTGGAATTGGTAATTTTTTTATAGTGTAATTATTTATTTTGGGAGCCATTATTTTTGGTAGGTTAATAGCAATTGGTCTTCTTGATTTGCCTCGTTTTTTTGCCAAAGGAGTTGGCTTGTTATCTGGATCTATTTTTGGCTTTTTACTTGATACTAAAACTCTAGCAGCCTTATTTTCTTCTAGTTGCTCAAATGTTTCGTCAGAATCAGCAACAGTTTCCATTTCATGATCTACTTTAATATGAATAGTAGGGATAGCATCACAAGGTCCATTTCCATTATTAAAATTTTGACCAGTCTGAAAATGTACAGAGCATAGAACTAATCTTCGAATCTGATTAGGTGACATCCTCAGGATATCTTCTCTTTCTAAAAATTGACACCATTTTAAACATCGCCCTATCTCATAGGCAGGAAAAGGATGAAATTTGTACTTTTGATTTCTATTCTTTGGATCTGTTCGTTGGCGACCACATGCTGCACAAGCTTGACTTTCTAAGACAGCCACAGGTAAAGAATCTATTTTCCTACTTTTTTCACAAGTATTGAATAACTCAATTTCATGCAAGTGTTCTATGCCATTATCTGATTGGTTCTCTTCTTCTTCATTTTCATCAGGATATTTAATGTTTGGAACTGCATTATCTTTTAATCGATTATGGAATCCTTGCATAAACTGAGATCTATCAAAATGTTTTGAACAAATGAAGCAAAACATTATTTCTTTCCTAGTGAGTCGATAATAAGAATCAACACCAACAAAATCTAACCAGTCTAAACATCGAAACTCTTCTCCTGGGAAATGATGAAAAGTTGCTCCATCATTTTCAGATCCAGGTGGACTTTTTCTAAAGCGCCCGCACAATACACATCCAATGTTATATAAACTTTGTTTTGGGTCATAAATACTTGGAACTGCAGTAGTATTCAATCGATCATAAAAGTCATTTACAAAATCAGATTGTTCAAAATGCTTAGAACAAACCATTCTTTGAAGCAGTTGCTTCTTAGTTAACTTATAAAGTTCTTCGCGACAGCAAAATTCCAACCATTTCTTACATCGACTTTCATCATTGACTGGAAATCCAAAGAATGTATATTCTTCTGCTCTGTTATTAGGGTTCATGCGGGAACGACCACACACTACGCATGGATGTGGCATTTTTTATCAGCACTATTAACAAGGTAACAGCCAGAATAATAATCCTTACAGTATTTACATACAGTATCTTCTAGTTTATGCTGAAAGGAAATAAAATCATATAAATATGCACAATAAAAGCAATTTTTTTAATATATGTTAATTCCATATAATCAAAACTATATTTAAAAAATAATTAAGTAAACCAGATTCAAATTTTTCAAAGAAAATACAATGTTTTTACATTATTAATGTTGCATTATTGCTGTGGTCATAATTTCAGGAAAGACTTAATTTACTAAAAATAAAATCTTACAAACTCTAATAACAATAAAAGGTTATCTTATCAATCTATTTTTTAAATTCCTGCATTTCAATCCTTAATAAGATATAAGTACTTAAAAGTTTTTTCTGTAATAAATATTTGTTCTAGAATTTAGTGGTTTATATTTTTCAAATTCAAGTAATCTAAATAGTTTTAGTATTTTAGCTTAAGAAAATTTTAGGCAAATGCAGCTCATCTTTTTAAATATCATTACAGATGTATGAGTAAAATATTATTATCTTCAACGTAATCTTAATACAAATAAAATAATAATACATTAATATACTCACATTTATTAAACAAAAACATGCCGCTCAACTAATAAAATCCTTTTTTATTGTCGAGACCTCATCATTGCAAACGGAATATCGATACCTAAACAGTTATATGATATTAACATTGAATATTTTTAATTCTTTTTACAGTAAATAAGTACAAATTTTTTTGCAATATTCGTTGCAAATAATCTAATACTGTTACCTTTCTCAGTTTATCGTATTATTATTTATTTTAGTCCTCATCTAAATGTTGAGAGGTTAACGTTTACAAATTACAACCACAGTACAACGCAAGTGCAATGCAGGTGATAATGGCCGACTGCCGAATGCCGAATGGCGCGTTTTCGTGTTAACACTTGCCATGCAACAGGTTGGTACTCGTGACTTTCACAAAAAACTGTTTCTCTTAAATCTGTTTTTATGTCTAAGTAAAATATTTTATATTTGTAAATCCATGATTAAAATAATTGATAAATTATTTTCTTTCAATTATATACATTACAACACGAATGTATTCTCATTTTATTAATACATTTTAAATTTATGCTACCAGTATTAACAACTTACGAAAAATAATTCCAAGGAACCTAGCCTAACCTCCTCAAATTAGTAGCAGTGCAGTGGCCAGTAGCAGTAGGTTAGAGGGCAAGTTGACGTCGACTGCAAGCAACATTTGTGACAAACAGTAGAAAATAAGTATTTTGATTTAATATTGAGGAAATTTAGTATTAGAAAAATGACGTCCGAAAGCTCCAGTTCGAGCAGTCCATACGATATTAATGGACAAAGCTTCAATGCTGATATCTACCTACAAAAATTACTAAAGGTATGAACTTATTTTCAAAGGAAACCTTACACTGATGCAAATAATAACTTTATAATCATGTAAAAATGTTGAAATTTGAATCTTATTGATTGCTGAAGTTTTTTAACAATTTTTAATATTTCTTTTTATATTTTAATGCTCAGGATTACAATCTTAAGCAAATTATGGATCATGAAGCAGACATTGTTCGAGATACACAAACGTTACACTCCGATATGCAAACACTTGTATATGAGAATTACAATAAATTTATATCAGCCACTGATACAGTTCGAAAGGTATATGATAAATTATATAAATCCTTATTATTAATAATTATCTGTATCAACTTACACATATGTAGATGAAATATGATTTCAATCAAATGGAAGAATCTATGGATATGTTGGCAAAAAATATGGATAGTATCACATCTTTTTCTGATCAAATATCATCTACATTACAAAGTACTCGTCATCAAATTGTCAGATTATCATCAGTGCATACTCTTCTAAAAAAATTACAATTCTTATTCAAACTGCCTAATAATTTAAAAGATAGAATAAATGAAGAAAACTACAGCCAAGTTAGTTTATGTTTTGTTAATGTACAATAAACAAATTTGTATTTGGGTTAAACTAATTTTTGTGTTTAATTATTTTAGGCTGTACAAGATTATATTCATGCGCAGAGAGTATTAACCCAGTATGGTAATATGCCATCTTTCCAAGGAATTCAAAAAGACTGTGAAGAGATTGTAGAAGAATTAAAAAGTAAACTACGTACTGAATTTCATAAGAGAGATGCATCAACAAAGTCTTTAGCGGAAAGTGTTGATTTATTACTTCAATTGAAGGAACCAGCTGATGTATTATGTGCAGACTTTCTCACTCATGCAGATGCTAGATTATCAGAGCAGCTAGATAACCTAAAAGATATGCATGAAAATGATATTATTGAATTTGTTGATATGGGTAGTTCTGGTTTTCTCAGTGACCTTTGTTTAATTGTTGCATCTTATAAAGATATGTTTGTTAATCGTCAGCCAGTGGATACTAATGAATTCAGTGATGACTTTGATACAAAAGCAGTTTCTCGTTTAAATAATTTTATCATGAATAACATGAAGAAATATTTTGATCTAGTAGGTAAAAGAGTGGAAAATGTAGCTGATACTGTAGTTTTAGTCAGAGCTCTTGATAGATTTTACAAAAGACTTCAAGCTATGAATGCACTGTGTGAAGATACAGACTTTGCAAGGTAGATATCTCTTAAATTGCTTAGATTAGTAGCAAAAATATGTTACAACCCTTTTAACTGGATAAATTATTTCGACAGAACTGGAACTGAAATTGTCATTAGTGCAGGAAGAAAGCAATGCCGAAATCACCTTTCAGCTTTGAAGCAACATCTAAGTGAAACCCTTGCTAAAGTAAGACAAACTCTAGCATCTAAAGTTTCTTCAGATGGAGATGGTGGTTTAACGGAGCTTCAAGCAATGCTTGTTATGCCAACTATTGAAAAAGTCAAGGGAATCTTACAGGATTTATTGGTAAGTGAATTTTCTTAATTAACAAATAATCAAATTGTAACTTATAAATATTTTTTTGTCTAATCATTATCGTTTTTATCAGGTATTTTTACAACCAGAGTTATCATTTGGACTCAAACCGCAATTTTTACAACGGTTTTGCGTGGATGAAGTTAGAGAGGGCCTGGTCGTTGGTTTCCTTCATCACTTAACTGCAACTGCTAATGGATTTTGCACTGGACTGGATGCGCCAAAGTTTCCACCAACGCTTCTTTTACTCCTAAGTAAAATGTGCCTTGAATTCAAAGACAATAATGTCCATTATCTTGTAAGTTCTTTTATTTAATTTTCTCTTGTTTTATCTTACATGTATTTTCAAAATGAATAAATTAATATTATAAATAATTACAGCTCACTTCGACAGACGACCTGTTCAACATAGAAGAATACGCAGCCTCGAAAAACGATGTAACCTCAGAAACAGAAATCTGCGAGAACTTCCAGAAGGCGGCTCAAGAATTACTAAATCATTTCGTTCGTTTACAAGGAATCACGGTGTCGCAAATGTTGAGAAAATCTGTAGAGACTCGAGACTGGCTGCATACGATAGAACCGCGAACGGTTCGAGCTGTAATGAAGCGCGTTGTTGAAGATATTACGGCTATCGAATCGCAGGTCACTGCTCTCTATGATGACACCGATGGGCAGATCGATAGAAGCAGCGATAGCAGTAGAAAAACGCACAGGTATCATAACAAAAATAATTTTTTTTAAATTAATACGTAAACAAATTTTTTAACAAATTTTTCATTTCAGTGTCTCAAGACACCAATATCGGTCAAATTGGTCGTCCTACACGCCAAGTCATTTGGACTCTTCCTTCGTATCAAACATACATAAATTATTTTCTGAAAGAATTGAGATTTTTTCATCTGTACAATTCAACAAAGCATCAATTTTAACAGGGATCATTAAAATCAGTCTCAAGGTAAATACAAAATTAATAATATCATAAGCAATTTAGAAATTCGTGATTGAAAATCTATCGTTCAAAAAAGATATATTTCTTTTGTGAGTTGCATCACATCAGTATTTACGTATTGTAAATTAGAAAAATTATGACACACAAAAAAAGAATCGCTCGAGTGATTTAATCTCAAACGACCCCATTAGAAACAAAGCTGAAGCATTAGCTTCCTCAATTCACCTCGAGTACGTATTACGTCTAAAATAAAAGCTCGCGCCGCATAAAACTTTTCAAAACTACTTCTCTACTCTAACCAAGCCTGCGGTACTTAAAGAATTAGCACATCCTCAAAAATTAAATAATAATCTCGAGCGATATAATCGAGCAAACAATTAAATATAAGCCTCGTGCAATGTATAGCGTGCAAGCGCAGCAGCAAGCAGCGAAGCGAGAACGCAGGTGCCGGCTTTGAGAGCGTGCAGCGCGCAAGTATGCGCAATGACAAAATGAGGCTCTCTCGCTTGCTCGCTCGTCATTATCCACTTTGCGTCGTGAAGCTCATGCTCTCGCTCTCTTTCTCTCTCTCCCCTCATCTCGAGTTATCTTGTCTCTCTGTCTGCATGCGCGCACAGCGAGGCCTCGCGCACGGCGTTTGTTTGCCATGCGAAGTATTTTTATCCTACCCTACATGGTTTTGTTTTTGTTTTCCCGACTGTTGCAGACGTTCCTAGAGTGCGTCAGGCTGCGGACCTTCAGCAAGTTTGGTCTGCAGCAGATACAAGTGGACACGCACTATCTGCAGCTGTATCTTTGGCGATTTGTCAGTGACGAGAAGTAAGTTGGGTGCTGAATCGCGTACGGATGAGAAAACTGTGTTAATATTAATTTTGACAGATAATTTTGTATAAGCAACTTAAAACCTCGAAAATTATTGTTTTTAACTTTAAAAAAAAAATGACGGGTAACTGTTACTTTGATTTTGTCAAGGGATTTAATCAATTAAATATTAACTTATATACAAATATACATACAAATGAAAAAAGTTGTTAGCGCTGTAACAACGTAACTCAATAACTATCAAACAATAACACGTAAAATCTTCACGCATCTTTCGTTCTCATTGCAGTTTGGTGCACTTCCTGCTGGACGAGATCCTCGGCAGCGCGGTGCACAGATGCCTCGAGCCGGTCCTCATGGAGCCCAGCGTCGTCGATATCATCTGCGAGCGAAATTAATTAACGAGCCAGTCAACGTCGACGTCGTCGCCGCCGTCGCCGCCGCTGCAGTTTCGTTGCTTTGAATTTTAAATTGGATAATAATATCCATTCACGGCGTACGCGCGAGGCCTTTTACAACGGCGAAAATTAGCTCGTCGGAAGGAGAGCACGATTTCTGTTCGCACGTATTATATGCGCGGTTTATGGCGCGCGCGCGTCTCGTTGTGCGCGCACACCACGTCTATGCGTGCGAATTGAGCGGGATTGAGTGGACGGGGTATAATTGCAATTGTAAATATGTATTAATGATGAGAGGAGAGAGAGAAAGAGGAGAGGATTCGATTATCCAATCATTGATTTTATAGTGTGTGTAAGATAGTGTATAGAGCTCGGGGTACTGTGAATCAATTTTACGAGCGGAGTGCATGATTGTTGTTAAAAACGAATGGTGATATTTATCATATAGTGATTTATTTGAATATATTTGTTAAAATTTTATAACAACTATGTGGTTATTGTATGTTATTGTAAGAACGATTAATTTTGTTACTAATTTGATTATTATTAATTGAAAAGACAGCATTCCTATAAAGTTGTTTAAACGTTGCTTTGTGTATGTTACATGTACTTATAATCTTGAATTTAAAAGTTTTTCCGTAATTTATACATATTTTCAAATAAAAGATATCAAAAATTACAAAGTGGTTCACGAATACTTTTTACATACCTATAAATATTTATCTTTCTCCTTGTAATCAATATTATCGAATTAAAAATCTGATTGTTAGGGCTGTCGATATAAAAAGTAGTTTCGAACACCTGTGTAATTGTATTATTTTAAAATAATTAATTTTCATTCTTCTCAGTTTCGCTTATAATACCCGCAGATAAATAGTAAATTATTAGGTGGAATCAGGCCATTAATTTGAGTTAATATCAAAAAAGACCGGAAACGTTTTACCGCTTAATCATCACGACACAGCAGCAGCAGCAGCTCTGGTATTTAGTAATTTATTTTTTCCTCGCTCCTTTTGAATTGCTCATAACAACATTATAACACTTCAGGCTCGTCACGAACAGCAGCACAGAACTATTTTTTCATTATTCCATGAAATAGAATCAATTTTCATCTATACTAATATATAATTTATTGCAACCTAAAGATATTTAGATAGCATTATAGACATTTTTTATCAAATCTCATTACATAATGTAAAATTATAAACTGCAGTGCTATATGATTGTAATAATTTCAATAATCGAAAAAGTTTTCATGCAACGGTTTCATAACCGTCATTACTCACAAGCATCACACCGAAATATAGGAAGACCCCATCAGGCAAGAATGCGCGGCTCCACCCACGCATCCTCCACCCTTAACATACCTTGTTTGGCGCCGCACACGATCAAGATGTCACGGATGTCACATACTCACTTACTCTTGTCGCGCGGTGCGTGTATATACGTATACTTATAACACTCACTCACGCGCTTCAGCAAAATTGTGTATATATACACGTCTCGCACGCGAGGTCAAACGATCCTAATGAGACTTAATAACTCGCGGCCCCGGAGAGTTTTCGAAGAGCCAAGTTCGAGCCGTCATCGATAGCGCGAGGAGAGGCTCTCTTCGTCTCGGGATCGTTAATTTACCAATTAGCCGCGGGAAGATGAGTGTGTGAGAGAGTTGGAAGTTGCGGGTGTACGTGTGTATGTAGGTGTCTCGATTGAGGTATGCAACGGGTGGATGAGATACGCGGAGAAATGTAAAATTGGAGTATAATGGGTTGGGTTATCGATTAAGTTTTTATTTGGAGTACAAGAGAGATGCTTGGAGGGATGATTTGTAGGGTAGAAGCCATAAGGCTAAATTTAAAAAGGTTTTCATTAGTAGTAGAAAAAGCTTCGCTATACGACCTCGTTGTAACGTAGAGCAAGAAATATAAATTTTGAAAAAGATAAAAACTCTGAAGGTGAAAACATTATACGTTTAGAGGGACAAACAACGAACTTCTTGATCGTTCGTTCCTTTAATTACATAAAAAAATCAGCAATAAAGACCTTTCATTCACACATGAAAGAGAAACGACTAGACCAGGCTAGACTCACCGAGTGTCCGGAAATTTATGACAGACCTTTTCTTTATGGCACTTCTTCGCTCAGCACGCAGTCCACATATGGTCCAAACATTTACTTCGAAGCAAGGACTTTGCACACAGATGCAGCATCAAATAAAAAGGCAATATTTTGCTTTTTTTCTTTCTACATTCGAACTGAAGGACGAGAAAACACAAACAGATTCGTTCGAGAAGTCGCGGTATACAACACACCGGACTATATATACCTACATGTCCATTCATTCAAGTTATTTCTAGTTGTATGTACACTAGAATTGTTATATTATATATACATATGTGCAAATGTACCGAAATCTGCGAAAAAACCCTCAATGTACTTTTGAAAATTTTTTTCGAGCACACCTAGGTATCAAAAAAGCTATTTTCAAAAAAGCAAATTTAAGCTCTTTCTCTATAGTTTTAATTTCTTTTTTGAAACTTAGAGTAGATATTTTCTGGGCTAAATGGCTGAGGTTTGAAGAGGAGGACTTTTTTTCCATTTTCTTAAAAAGTAAAAAGTTGTTCTAGAGAAAGTATACCCCTCGATAAGCGTTGTACAACAGCGAATTTCTCTTATGTATACTACAAACAACAAGAAAAACCAAGTGTGATAGGTGTGCTCGAAAAAATTTTTTCAAAAATACATTGAGGCTTTTTTTGCAGATTTCGGTAGATTTGCACATATAACTTTATATCATTACTAAGTTGATACATTTATAGTGTTATTGTAAAGCACCATTTTAAGTATATCAAATGCAAAAGAAAATAAAATCATCGCCTAAATAAAACGGTCCAGAATTTGACATGATTCACTTTTATAGCCGCGGTTTGTGAATCTATATAAAAGGTACAGGCCTAAAGCTAATATAAAGAAAGTTGACGATCAACGAAGTATCTTAATGAGAGTAATTAAACGGCTTACTCATTTACTAGTAATGCGAAACATGCGAGCTTTAAACGCAGGTTTCATTTAAATCTGTTGCTCGTAACGAATAAAGACTTTTAAAAATTCACAGTGTTTGTCATAATCCTAGAAAAACTCGTTTTGATAACATAGCAACGAAATTGTAAACAACACAAAAGTTTTAAATCTACAGATGCCAAAGTCAAAATAATATCCTTTAAAAAAAAAACAAACAAACAAAAAATCCACACAACAGGACCAGGACATCAAATTCATACCATAATTTTACCACAAAAAATAAACTATATTACCAAAAGTAAATAATCTGGCACGTCGAGTTCAACGACACACCACCGCCTCGCGAAACCCCTACACTGACGGCCGCAGCATCAGTGTCCTCCCATCTCTCTCTCTCCCCGACAATTATACCATTAAACCCTCATCGCGCAGCGTATCACTCTCCCAGCGTGCGGCCACTCTCTCTCTCTCTCTCTCTCTCTCTCTCTCTCTCTCTCTCTCTCTGTGATTTCATCCTCACCCAAACAAACCCACTGCACATACACACTAACCGTGCGACAGATAAATCTCTTTTTAAAAACCATCCGCACATGACGACGATGCACCGCCGCGCACCAGGTCGAGCTTCCGCGCGCGCGCGCTCGTCGCTCGAGTTAATTCGAACTTCCTCCGCGCGCGCTTAGCCGCTGGGAGATGAGATTCATTGCCCGAGTATCCGGCGAGCGTGCACGCGTTTTCTGCCCAATTTAACGAAAGCCAACGTATGTACGTACGTGTCGAAGAGAAGAAGAAGTCGTGGCGAGTGAGAGAAAGATGACAGAGCGCGAGGGATTAATTGTCGGTGCGCGTTCCCGGTATAGTAGGATGACGCTGGTTATTGCAGGGAGAGAGAGAGAGAGAGAGCGAGAGTAGTTAGCGGAGGAAGTCAGGAAATTTAGAAATGAGGCGCTCTGAGTGTGCGTGCAGTGCGTGATGCGATGTATCGTCAATTGGGAAATATTTTTATACGCCGAAGAGACTGGAATTTAATATTTCTAGGGAATTTACAAATTTATGGTAAAAATTAAATGACTTTTATTATAACGGAGCTTGCATGCAACGCGTTTTTAAGTTTTCAATTATAATGTTTACAGTTAGTATTTGAGTGTCTCTCTGGAGTAGCTTGGCAGATAACATTTTTCGTTAGAAAATCAAATATATATAGTTACGCAGCCATAACTTGATAACTGAGTATACATAAAGGCTCCTAATTTTCGATAAAATTAAAAATTAATACAACGACATCTTAACTCCCGCAAAATATACTATTTCATCGCCAACGTCGACGAAAAATTCTAAAATTTCCGCAAGTGGAACAAAATCATTATCATATATACATTCATATAAAAATTCCCCTACATCATACACGCAGCCTTCCACAGTATTATTACGACACCGGCACCGTATCGCCCGCACGCTCTAGCTCAGCCTCGGATCTCTAATCCCCGCGCTCCGCATTTCCCATTTTCTCATCCACACCTATCTACATATAGTCAAACCGAAAGAAAGAAAAAAAAGAGGCAAGCACATATACTAGTGGCGGTATCGTCGCGTAGGTGCGCGCGCGTGCTCACGGCTACACACATATGCGGCACACGTGATCCACAAAAAACACCTGTGCAGAGAGAGAGAGCACAGCGGCGGTGGCCTCTTCTTCTCTCTCGCAGACGACTCGCTACTGTAGCTGTGAAAATTCTCTTCGTCGTCATCCACTTTGTCGGGAGCCAGCCACTGTCACATATGGATATGCCGTTGAGGGAGAAAATTTCGTCGGTTCAAGGCTGGATCCAGAGGTTTGGTGGTCGCTGAGGTTGGTTGGAGATCGGTGGATCCAGGTGAGTGGTAAGGAATAGCGTGGGTAAGTAGATGCATGGGTCTGGTGAAGGTATACACGTGGTGGCGGTGCTGCTGCAGTATGCGTGGTGTATGAATAGATTGTGCTAAAAGTATTAATTGAGGTGGTTTTTAAAGAGGTTTTTATGACATTACTTGAAGGTCCTGGAAAAATTTTTCTTAAAACTTTTAACTTTGCGGGAGTTATATTTTTTAAATTTTAAATATGTAGATAATAATGCTAATCAGTCGATGAAGTATTATTTGAAC
>JAPYZO010002143.1:0-20480 GCA_030522905.1 Torymus flavipes
ACCCTTCACCTTAATCTCTCTGTTCCAGGATGCGACGCAGTCTAGCTGAGACGACCTCCACACTCACCACTGCTACCAACCATACAAACCCCGTCCAGCCAGGGGGCCCCGATCGTCCAGGGCCTCAACTTGAGGAGGTGCTCTGCTAGAATCGCTACGTACCGTGCATGAGGAGCCGTCAGCGAGCCGTCGAGGGCGCACTAGCTCGCGGCCCTACAGCCGTGAGATGATGATCGACGAGCCGCCCGCGGCGTAGTCGCCTCTGCACATACACATTTACATCCCAAAACCCTACTGAGCCTCCCCAAAGGCAGCCAAGAAGCTAACTAGCGAAAGCTGCAGAGCATCGCTAGGAGCAAACAAAAAGAGAGAGATATACAAAGATGGAGGAAGCGGAGCAGTGCTGCACGGCGTGCACGACGATAGAGTCGCGCGTCGAGGACGACGGCCTCTGCGCGCCCTGCCGACGACTGCGCTGCTACGACAGCGACCACAGTACCTGCGCGACGACAGGAATGAGCGTCGCCGGGGACAACGAGGTACCAGAGAGCGGCGGTAGGAAGAGGAGGCGAACGACGAGGAGCAATGAGACGAACGGATGCGCGGCGGCGAGCGTCGTCAGATGGTCCTACTCTACTGCCAGAAATGGCGTGAGCAACGGTTGTCGCAACAAACGCAGCTGGCCGCTTCTGGTGCTGCTGCTGATGATGATGATAATCGCAGCGACGACGACGATCGCCGGGGGCGCGAGGACAGCCGCCAGCAACGCGACCAGCAGCACGGCAGTCGCGGTCGGGACGGCGATTAATTCCGCCAAGGATGGGGGTGAGTACGAGCAAGGGGGGAGATTTTTATGGGTTAAGTGTTGTGGGAGGACTTTTCTGGGGGAGCAATGGAAGTGAGTCAGACGGGGGATCGTGAACGGGGTGAGGGTTTACGAGGGCGGAGGATAATTTCGGTTTTTTGCTTGTCGAGGGGTAGAGATAGCGGTTCATTGCGAACGTGTAGAAGGTCGCTTTGGGGTTTTGGGAGGTGGAATTGTTAAGAAGGAAATTTCAAGTAGTTCTCAAACGCGTTTGTGTAAATGTGGGGATTTAAAAATATAAGGCATAGATGATAAATTATAATTGGATTGGTAACGAGAATTTATTTTTTTTAAATCATTTATGATCGCAGTATGTAAAATATTGAGAAAAGACGGATTGTAAAAAGCTCTGTTTTTTAGTCCAGAGAGAACCGACTAAGTATTTCCGCTGACCGAGCGATGAGGAAGAAAAACAAGAAGAACGATGATTACGTAAATCATGTAATTTGATGTGCAGATAAATATTCGCGAATTCGCTTTCCTGCTTCTTTTTTTGCATACGCGATGTTGTGATGGAATACTTTTTGGCTAATAAAATGGAAATATTTTTGAAATTACAGTTAAATTTCCAACGTGGTGCAATATAATTTTTTAAAATAAATAAAATGAAGTCCATTAGTATATAAAACAACTTCTTGTTTGAGAGTTAAAATTGCACGTTACATATATTACTTTGTGTAAAAAAACAATTAACGTCAAATACGAGTTTTCATCACAAAAATATTATTTTTAACATCCTCAATTAACAATCAGATCCACCCATCCGTTTATTGCACACACTCTCGGCAACAGACACTCGCCCAGCCATCCACTCCCTCTTAATGGACGCAACTTTTTCACCCAAAGCTAATACCACGGACAAAAAACACCCCGCCCGAGAGATTGAGAGATAGTAATACGCGCCGGCAAAAAAATGGCGAGAAGAAAATTCGGCGAGGACGACGGCGTCGACGAGAGCTTTTTCCCCGTATTTCTCGCATGGACGCGTTGTCGACGAGTCGGTAAGCAAACGCGCGAGAGCGCGAGGAGAGCTTTCCGACTTTGAGGGAAAAAAAGTGCAAGAAAACGAGAAATCGGTTCGCTGCGACGCGTATAATTTGCTCCGATGCTTTTTCCCCTGTAACTACCCGTCGCGCGTTATGAAAGCGTGTAAATGTACGTATGTATATTCGCGGACGAGAGGGGGTTGAAAGTGCGAGAGCTGTTTAAACGGTGAAAATGGTTTATCTCGCGCAGAGAGACAGAGAGCGGGGAGTTATTTAATCTGAGTTTGATGAGATCTTTTAATTGTTGGTTTAGTTTACTGCTTTGAGGAGGGAGGATTTTCTTTCTATAGTGCAATAATTAAACGGGTAATACTACTGAATTAATTAATAACCCCTATTGATTATATAGGATTATCTTGTTTTGTAATTAAAATCGTTCAATTAACAATAAAAACTTTCTGGTCACTTTAATTTTCGGAAATCACCGTGAAAGCTACCACGTCAACCACCTCGTCACGTAAAACGTAGAAATCGATAATTTCATTGCGTAGCGGCACGCCAGTGGTACATCCACGCATACAGACAGGTGAGCGAACGCGCGCGCGCGGTGGAATTCGGCAACAACATTACAGATGGCAATCGAGCATGCATCGGTGTTTCTTGGAAAAGTGATAAAATTTGGTCAAGGATTCAGACTACAGGATTGCGCATAAATTTGTAGTTTTTGGTGTGAGGCGACAGCGGTGTGTCCACACAGGGTGTCTCACTTAAGGGGGTTAGTGCGATATTAGGGTTTTCTTAAGAATTTCCTGAAACTTGCAGGGTAGACTCTTATTACTATTATACACAATATCTGCAAACTTCAGAAAGCATAGCTTCATCGTGAGATATAAGCTCTCAAAGTTACGAAATTTAACACGGTGTCTTATGGAAGAGTCGTCGTGAAACGTAAATAAATAAACGTTTTGAAATGTGGCTGTTAGTAGTTGTGGTGATGTATATTATTGTTCCCATAACGTAAACTAAAAAGTTATTATGTCTATTTATATAATGAATTTAAAAAAAATGTTTGTCCTTGTTGTTTATAATTAATTTTCAATTGAATAAACTTGCATTAACCTGTTAACCGCCGCGGTCTCACCAAAACGGTAATTGTTTATTCTTGTTGACTCGCAGCTAAGTGTTTTCACAGATTAAACCGCACAATCATGATGCTTTATTTTTCTAAACTGTTGCATTTCATTTACGACCCATTGTTTTCGCCATTCCGAAAAATAAAACTGCGCCATCGTGCTCGTCGCGTGGCATTTTAACTTTAACGCTTCGCGCGCGCGCGCTCCATTCTCTATAATAAAATCATTTTTCGCGCACGATTATGAGCGTGTAAATTTTCTATCGCTGATAAAGCCGATGCGCTTGCATTTAATTGAAAATTTGTTAATGCGCGTCTGTTGTGTGTTTAGAGATTACAGCTGTCATGTATATTTTATATAAGTGTCGTGAAAGCACAATAATACACACTTACAACACCCTTTTAGGATTTAACAATATTATTTTATAATCTATCATTTCATTTTACTAATTTATATCATGTTTTTCTGTTACAGGTAAGTTTAACACTTTTGAAGACACTTAACCGAAACATTTTCCTGCCAGTTACCGTGAGTAAACCAAAACCCCCTACAAATAATTATAAACGATAACCAAGCGCAGATCGTATTTCTTTGCACATCATAGCTTCTTTTCGCACGTGGCAGTTCACGCGTAATACGAGCAAGGCACAAACGCACGCGCTTGTCGGCCAAAATTACGTCGGTTATTTACACGCGTCTAAGTGCTCGCGCGTCTGTCGGGCCGCGCGTTAATTGCATTTTCGGCCGCTAATGCGCACGAGCCAATGAGGTACGATGTTGACTATACATATTCGCCATACATATATATGTATCAATCAATACAGGGGTTTGATATTGTGTGACGGGGTACTTTTTTCGAACTTTTTTTGTGATTGGTCAAGTCCGTTTAAAAGGAACGCGTGATTGGTCGACATTGGTCCAAATAAAAACCACAAAGTTTAATATTATGAAATATTTATACTAAAAATGTGCCATCGATGACAAAAAAGTATTAAAATTTTATCTGTAGTTAACAATGAAGGACGATGAATTTCTAACCTCCAAATTTTGGTATTGTATAGGAATAGACTAAAATAAATACAATTCAAGTTTCAATAAAAAATATTGGATAAATTTGCGGATGTTGAAAAGTAAAATAAATTTTAAATGCATAATATTTCAATATTAAATGTGTAGGTATAATCAAGGTAAAGGAAGACCGCAATATTCAATATCAGTTATGGATTATTAAAGTTAGAGTATTAAAGAAGTAGCGCAGAATTAAAAAAGTCAACAATTATTTACATAGTTATAGCATAAAATATCAGCAATAACGCTGTAAAACGGATAAAAATCCCTTTCCATAGATGATAAACCTACATTTCCCACTTCAAAATACCAAATAATTACCCTCGAAACTTCAAACATTACCTGTGTACATCATGCAAACTCTCAAAATAAACAGAACAACCGCAACCCCATTACCATTCTCATTCCCAGCCCCAAAAATAGCCTGCGAAACCACACTACGCAATTTTCCTGACTCGACTAATATATCTCTCTCTTCCTCTCTCTCTTCTTCTCCACAACTATACATTTATAAAATACCTCGCAAGAAAGCCCATTTATAATCATAGGCCTCTCTCGCGCGCGCGCTCGGGTACAGCGGCGGCTTTCAATCGACGACGACGACGACGAGTCTCTCGCGAAGAAGAGGCGGCGGCTCGATAATTATACCGCGCGCGCTCGCGCAGCAGAATAAATAAGTCGTCGCGACGCGCGCGCGGTATACCGTGAGAACGATGTCTCGTCTCCGCGAGAGAGTGAGCGAGGTTCCGCTAAACACGAACGGTTTCTGTAATGCCTCTCGTATTGAGGGAGAGAATTGCGCTTAATTCATTGAGGATGAAGCTAGCGTGAAGCTGTCGATGATGGGGAAGGTGGAGTGTAAGTTATATGTGGTGACGGTTTTGGTGGGACGGTTATAGCTGTTGTATTATAGTTTTAATTTCTCGTAATAGTTATTATTGTTTTCAGTTTTAATTTCTTTGAATTATTTTAATACTCTCAAAATCTTTCGTCAATCACATTAAACACAAATAAAAACGAGAAGCCAACCCTGCACACATACATGCACACCACACACACATCATTCTACTCCACGCTTGCCTTTCAAAACTCTTCCTCTTTCCCCTTTTTTAAAAGCCAAAGTGTGTGTACACATACGCGTGGCACCATAATTTACGACGACGTGGAGGAGACCATGCGATGTATATAGTAAGCGCGTACACACAGCTCGTGAATATCCGTGTCGAAACTTCAAACCCCCGACTGTATGTAAATGGCGCGTGAGCGCAAGACAAAGGGCGGGTAAGAGAGCGTTGATAAGAGGGGAAAAGTGAGTCTGTAGTTGCTTCGAGGACACGCGTGAGTTGAGAGCTTTTTTTTGGAGGAGGAGGAGTTGCTGAGATTTTTGAAGATGAGTCATGCGAGGGTCGTTGTGAATTCATGAAGTAGCACGGGCTTATCTTCGGCTCGAGACAGTCGGCCGAAAAAAAGAGAGAGTAAGCAAAAGGTGGAAGTAATCATTGTGCTTGACCGATTTTGGAGTTTTAACGTAATTTTTGGACAAAGAAAAATCCTTTAAATAATAATTAATAAATGGCGTGCACTTGAATAGAAAATCGTATTTTCGAAAATTGAATCAAGATTGAATTAAACAAACGAAAGTTCAAGATCGATCCTCAGTCACGCGATGTTTTTAATATGGCACTCGGGAAAGGCCAAAATTGGGATACACACACATATACCGAAATCAATCAAAACACCTCCATGCGTCCGCTTCATCTTACCCGTAACCCACACCCGAGCTACTTTAAGCGAGCCGCAGCGCGCGAGCTTGATTGATCGGCCACCGCTACGCCGCGTCACGCGAGCCTTGCAAATAAACAAACGCGTAATACGCCAGCTATAGTGAGAAGGTATACATCGTATCGGTTGCGTTATTACTTTGCGGATTAAAAAAATTAATCTCCGCGCGTCTTCGAGTTTGTTGTGGATTGGGAAACATTGTACATTTGAAGTTAAATGAAGGAAGACGGTTGCACTCTCTCAGGTACTTAAGTCTCGAGTCCTCTGCGGTATTTTTTAAGGCAGTGGAGTCACGGTCGAGGACCAAGCCGAACGTATTTATTTAAGCGGCGGTATTTAGTTTGATGGCGTTTAATCATTTTGAAACCACGATCGCATATATATATCGTTTCGAGAAAAACAAAACCGTTAATAAAAACGATGTGCGTCATCAATTACGCAACAACGATACGATTAATTAGATCGCGATAAGTGGACCGAAAAAACACTTTCTCGAGGTACAAATGAGAACGCCAAAGGTGGGATCGTATCCCGAACGATCCATCATTATTCGCCCGCTTAATCGTAATGAATTCCCGACTATATTAAAAGCACGCGTGTCGAGCTAACCTCACAGCTCCGCAATCTCTTCTCCTCCCACCTAGAATCCAAAAAAATAACCTGCCAATTTCGCCTTTTTTCTACATCAACACCTCTTTTAGCTCTATACACTTCAAACACACCGGCACTTGCGTGCCGAACCTAGCTGTGCGCTTCAAAAATTCATCCGCCCCGCGGCATGACGCGCAGGTTTGTCGGCACCGACAGAACTTTCTCTGCGGCCGACACGTCCCGAAGTGTCCCGAAGTGAAGTTCGCGCCGCTCCTTTTTGCGGGTTCTCTTCTTTCTTCCCCCACCTGCTCGATTGTAAACGGAGATGAAGCGAAATAGAAGTTTGTCAGGCGGGCGAGGCGTTATGGAATTTTTGGCCGTCTATATACGAGGCGTGTGTGGGTAAACGAATTTGACGTTCCCTTTAGGCTTGAGTTAATTCAGCGGAGTGAAGATCGTAGTGAAGATTAGGATATTTTCGTAGTTTGTTTTGATAATGTTGCGTTGGGTATTTTTTTTTTTATGTAATTAATTGTTTGTTGTTCTTGGCTCAGTTTTTTTTGTCGTATGCTATTACGAGGAAGATGCTAATTTTCGCGTGCAAATAAATCTCTGTATTTGAATTGTAACATAACCTGCAAAACTAAAATTATCTATTATCTTACGTATAAGACGAGATTATTTTTGTCTATCAAGAAAAAAAAGCACGACAAACTCCAACCAAACTTCAACACTCATCATTTTCCAGGCGCGCATTCTATACCCACACGATAAGAAGTACAAGATGACCGTTTTGTTGCGCAATTTCTCATGGCCGATTAATTTTAATGCCGGCGATCTCGTGTAAGCACTTCATCACGCTGTTCCCGATGCGCACTGCAAGAAGAAGAAAAAGATAAATAAATCCCTGCAGCGATCTATCACGCGAAGTCGCCGCGAAGTTTCGAGGACTGCTGTGCACCGTAAACGGCGCGAATTCCGAGGATCGCACGAAATAAATTGAATATGAGCGACGCAGACGACGACGACGACGACGTTGTGTGCGCCCGTCGTAATTCTCTCACGCATGCCGAATCCCAGAACTCGAAGTTTCGGCCAACGAATTCCGATGGTCGTCGCGCATGGTCGAGTAAGACATATAAGTACGTGCATGCTCAATGACTACTAGCTTTCACTCGCCATGTATACATATATACGTGTGTGTGTATGTCTAAGCAGAGACACGCAAACAGAGTTTCGTTGCTTCTCTTCCGCTTGCAAATACTTCGCTTCCCTCCCTCTCTCTCTCTCTTGCTACTTTAATATTCGTCGTTGCCCTTTGTGCATCGGCCGTGCTGCCTATCGCAGCCCTCTAAGTTGAAGATCAAGCGAGGGCCGATGTCTCAGCTTCCCCCATGGGAAGAGAGCGCTCGCGAGCCGAAGAACGAGTCGACCTCGAGAGCTTCGAACGAAAGGGGAGGGGGCAGCGGGCGACAAAGCGAGACCGAGCGAGCGAGAGAGAGAGATCGGCGATAGGCTCTCTCTTTAGGTGTAATGCCGCCGAGTGAGTGAAGACGAAGACGAAGAAAACGAAGAACGAACTCGATCGAGAGGGGAAGAGAGAAGGTACATAAATACCGAGCGCTCGCTCGCTCGCGCCATGTTGCGCTCTCTCGGTATAGGGAGGTGGGGGCGACCCAAAGATAGAGACAGAAAGAGGGGGCGTAGGAGGAAAAAGGAGATACACACAGACACACACAGCTTCGTGAAATGCGAGACGATGGACAACCATGGGGGGGGGGGGGGGGCGGACGGGAAGTCAGAAAAGAAGAGAGAGAGAGAGAAGTAGGGAGCCGAAGACAAAGCGCGCGTAGGGTGCAGAAGCCTCGAGGCGGGAGAGGTTCTGCCTGTGTATGTGTGTGTATCACGTGATAACCGGTATTTGCAGTGGTTGAGGATGCGCTGGGATTCATAGAGCGCGTGTGAGCAGTAGTGAGAGGGAGCGAAGGAGAGGCTGTTATTTGAAGACGCGCCGCGGCGATGTTGAAGATGATGATGATGACTATGGGATGTCGAGAGGGACGAGGTATGCGGAACTCCAAAGTCCGGTGGTGCATGGAAGTTTTCTTGAAGTTTCACGTGAAGATTCGGTCGGTGATACGACTTATACCATGACAAAACGACGCGTTTAGTAGATAAATCATGCCTACTAAACGACTCAGGTAAATAAAACGGCGCTAACAGCTGTCTGACCGATTTCCAAAAGCATAGAAGCCTCGGCTACCTTCGTGATGAATATCCTCCGGCGACTTTTGTATACATATAGCGTGTTCGGTAGGTTCTACAACCGCACGGTTGTTATTAATGAAGCGCCGGCCCCCCGCCTAATTGAAGTCATCAGTTAGCCACCGCCTCCTTTACACAGGTATCGACAAGCACCGTTATGCGTGATTATTATAATAACGTTGTTCAAACAGGAGCAAGGAGGTGTTCTCTTTCAGTCAGATAAAGACTAAAAGGACGGCGACGAAGGTTGCGTATCGATGATAAAGTAAACACTCTGTTGGTTTAGCCTTGGGCTAAACCGGTAGATTAGTGAAATTAGATGTAAACTGGTAACACCGCGTATCACCGCGATGGGAAGCCATTTTGCATGCAACAACACAACAACCGTCGTTGTTAATTGAATTTCAGGACGATCAGCATTTGCATCTTCGTTTATCCCCGAGCATCCTTCACCAGGCCACTTCGACCGCATTAAAAAAAACAGTCTTCCTCACCCACCGCAACGCAATTAGGAGGCTCTTACTTCAAACACACTTCCCCCATCTCACGCGACGGGACACCCCGAGGGGGGCACATCCCTCGCAGCTACGCGCATGTGTATCCTCTTATACGTATAACATATAACTTATAGCCCCGGGTGTGAAGTAGCCGGCATGCACGCAGGCCGTCTCTTCGCTATACTCTCTCCGTGGGAGGAAAGGCTCCCCGCGCCTCTGCGCACGCTATACTTCGCCGCCACGGCCGCCGTCGTGCGCCGAAGCTTCGAGAAGGTATGCGAGGCGAACGAGCGAGTGAGCTCAGCGGAGTGCAGCTGAAGTATATGTATACATCACGTGTGTGCATGCAGGGGTTTATATATATATGCCTTATAGGCATAAGGCTCTCTTTTCCTTAATTGGAAATGATTTTTTTTTAAAGCTAATTGGGCGGATTTTCACGACCCAAAGCGAGAGGAGATACGTTTGAAGTCAATGTGGGAAGGTTATACGAGTTATGCGGACAGGATCATACGAAATATCCTGCCGCCGGCGGCGTGTAAGTGTATTAGACGCGGATCTGGGCAATTGCATGAAGTTTTGTGCCCGTGGCGGCGGGTATAAATCAATTGGCCTCTCTTTTTCTCTCTTTCTTTCTCTTTAATGCTCGCCGCACACACGTATTTTTAGCGCTGATTGCTTCGTGGCGCTTTTTTCGTGGAATGACGGGAGAGAGTTTGCATTGTTTTTCTGGTCGTATGTGTGTTGTATATGAAGAGAAAGATAAATAGCCCAGCGGGTGCGACCTAAACTAGCTTCTTAGCTGCCTGTGGGCTCGTCACACACTCGTTTTCTTCGTGGTTGGTTGGGGGCGGGTTTCGCGTGTATAGTCGAGAGCCTTACATTTTCAGGCGCGATTCTCGCGGAGGAACGAAGACAGACAGACACGTGATAACCGTCAGGTTACCAAAACACACGCGTAATAACATGCGTTACAGCAGCAGCGACCGCAGCAGTCGCTCGACTCGTTAACGACGGCGCGCGGCGCGTCCTACTGGCTCCCCTCCAAGCCCGCGGTCGCTTCATTCACTTCAGCTCCGCTCTCTCTCTCTCGGCGGCGAAAAATTCGCCGGATTTAAATAGACAAGGGTACAGTAGTAGGCAGGAAGCTACTCCCCCTCTCTGTCTCTCTTGAATCTTCAGCTTCTATTCCAAGTTACACGCACAGTGCATAAAGTCGAATCGCCGCCGAACGACTCTGGAAGTAGAAGTCAGAGCGTCGGTTTCACGTTCTGGAATGTCGCTCCACGGACGTCAGCGTCCGAGTCTTCTCTTTCTCTTTCTCTACGATCCCACGCTCCTTCTAGCTGTATACACGTTTTCGTCACGACCCGATCGATCGGCTCTCTTTGCACTTGTCGGCACACACAGCGCTCTCTTCTTTATTCCGTCTCTCGTGAACGGCGGACGCTGGGGTATATAGGCCAGGCATCCGGATGTACACGCGCGGCTTCCGTGGGCGTAGCGCGCACCGAGAGATCGCCGAGGCCGATTGGCCGCTTGTAATTTCGCGCTGTAGGATTATCGGGGAATTTACGAATCGAAGTAGTAGTGGTGTATCATCGATCCAACCTCGAAGATAGCCGGGCAATTTATTTGGGAAGTTATCGGCGATGGCGTTGTGTTTTTAGGTGCGCGCGGAGAGATGTTGTCTGGGATGTTGTTTATGCTGGGTGAGGGAGAGAACGAGGCAGCAGCAACTTCATTCGATTGAGTTTTCTTTGATGGTTTATTTGAAGCTTCGTGCTCGCTATGGGCGAGTAAACGATTTTACGGTTGATCATCTCCAAAGGTTTATTGTTTATTGGGGCAGTATAAATGCTTTCCCACCGGTTTCGAATGACTAATGTGATATCTGCAATTCGCACAAAGTATTTCTCGCACTCGTAAATAGACTCAATCGACCATATATAATACAAATGATTCTATTTAAATTCAAGGGGGAAGGGTTATAAAAAACAATTTGGCGGTTTCAGAGAACGTCTATCTTCCCCTCCGATCCACCTCATCCACACTTCACTAAAAAAGGACAACGCAGCTTCATTCAACTCGGCCGAAACCACAGCACGTCTGCGTGGCCACATCCGCGCGCGCACGCCTATGTATACGCAAACGAGCCGGCTAACGAGGACGAATTATATACGCGCCCGCGGCGCCTCCTCGCGCGACACGTGCACGCGCGCACGCGCTGCTGCTATGGCGAATCGAGGAGAAAAAACGTCGTCGCGTGCATCACGTGTGTCTGATGGCGATATTGTATGGCTTTCACAATACACGCGGCCTTGTAGTTTGTCGTCTGGTGATAGTCGGATTTTTAGGTTAGGAGCTGGATGGTGTGGTTTAATTGTGTTAGGATGCGTGGAATAAGAAAGGCAATTGTAAGAGAATTAGGAATTTTGATGCAGCTCGTTCGTTTTGTCATTGTACTGGTGCGATATTATTTTTCTCTAGCCTAATTTGGGATCATTTACAAACTTATTACCTTATGCTAAGAGGAATGTTTGATAAAGCTTTCTGCGCAACAATTTAATCTGCACTCATTACATCTTATAATTGTATTAACTTATATACTTACAGTCAAGCGATCACGTGATTAGACTCAGTCAATGATATTACAAATATTTTGAAGTTATATTTGAGCTTATCATTTTTTACAAGAGAGGATTTAAAATACACGTGATACTTGATTAATTCACTGAAGTAGCAGAGAACATAAGGAAAAGATTAATTATTGATTTAGGTAGAGACATACTGTATATAATCAGATTAACTGGAATAAAAACGTCTGGGATAGCAAAGCTTAACATAAGTTGCTGTGGAATTCAGAATCGCACATGCATGTCAATGCGTAATAAAATAACCATAAACTTAGATTACTACCTGAAATCCTAAACACATGAGATAATCCAATGTTGTGATGCGGTAAAAGATTTGCAACATTTCAAATTGCCCGTGATTTTATGGATTAAACTTATGTAATTATTATTAATCAGGATCTTTCGCGCACACTGCGAAACGCATTTGTGAATTTACGATCGTGTTGCTGCACGGCGTATGTCAGTGATAAAAGCCAGTAGATATTGGATAAGTGAAAAAAATTCTGTCCAGTGGAAAATCTTGTTTTGGTTCGTAAATCTTCTATCCGCTCGTAAATCACCAGTCATTACAAGTAATAAAAATAATTGTAAACACATCATAGAGAATTTATTTATGCGCTATTTAGATATTGTGGAAATTCGCTGAGGTTTCGTCTGTGAGAGAGCTCTTTGCCAGTCGTAAAATTAATTACCGGTAATGGCCGCGCGGTCGCATATTGTTTGACAAGTGAGAATAACTTTTATTGTCGAAAAATGTCATGATCACCCTGGAAATTACTTTTAAATTTATGGCCGATCGTAATTTCTGCTGAAGAAACGCGAATTTTTACAAATTTAATTGAATAGTGTGTGTGTAAGCTGATACTTTCAGTGGAATATTGGATCTAGTCAACTTGAAATATTTTATAACTACGCTGTTAAATTAATCGCCAATTAACATTCTGAAATTTATACAAAGTAAATTTGAGGCAGGCAGTGACATTTATTTATTTCTAAAAATAACTATTATATATAAAAAAATTTTTCTGTAAAATTATTTTTATATTAAGAAACTTTTATTCTATTAATAATATTATGACGACTACTTACTACTCAAACATGCATAGAAGCTATGTTAGCCTGTTAGAAAATTAAAATGATTATTAAATAATTTCTCCTGCAAATGCCCCAAAGTATCATCATCTTCCACAATCTCAATTTCTATTTACCATCATTAGTGCAACTACAAAAACCAAGACGTTACCCTCCCCAAAATCCACCAGGAACACACCACCTTCACTTCAATACCCATCGAAGCACCGTCCAAAATTTCCTGCCCAACGACTACCACCATCGTCTCATCGCACCGGCAAGATCCTTCAGCATTCCGGTGTACGCCGCGCCATTGACATTCCCGCGCTTGGGGCGACAGCGACGCGGAGCTACTGCACCGGACGTCCTCGTCGTCGGGTGCATTGCGAAAATTTGGCGGGGGCATTCCTGCGGTAAATTGTTTACGCCGCGGTGAGCTGTCTTTTACGGTGGTGCGGCGTCGGAGGTGGAAGCGGAGGGCCTTAGGCAAACAGGGGAGTGGTTGACAATGAGACTGGATCAGTTTTTGATGTTTTGAAATTAGGCCATTGATGAGTATTGAGAAGCATTGTTATTTGAGTATGGTCTTGACTCGGGTGACTTGCTCGTGGAGCAATGACCTCTTCGGTGAATGGATTGCATAAAGATTGATGGAAGGCGGCCAAATAAGATACAATCAATCACAATCGATGGTAACCCTTTCAATTGAAAAACCAACTATTTCTACACAATTCTATTAGCTTCCTCCGAACATTACAAAGACGTTTAACATTCACTTAATTCCTGTCGACCATCTCTATCTCGCCCTAACCGCCCCCGTCAACCCACGACGACGAGCCTTTAACTAGATATCTAGCCCCGACGAGAGAAAGCGATTTTCTCCGCAGCACACTTCACTTCCTCGCCCTCTTACCATCGAAATCCATTCGTAAATAGTCTCTCTCTCTCTCTCTTTCTCTCTCTCTCGCAATCAGACACAGCCACGCCGACACACAGATCACGAGAGCGTATCGACCTCGAAACGCCCAGACAGACGTCCTCTCTTTTTCCCTCCTCCTCCTCTCTCTGCTCTGCAAAAAACGAGCCAAACAACCGCTTGCTCGTTCGCTCGTTCGTTCGCTCGCCGGAAAAACGAATCGACGACTAAGGCGCGCGCGCAACAAGAGCGCTAGGCTTAAGAATGGACGCGCGCATAGTCCGCCGCAGGAAAAAACGAGCGCGTCTCGGGCATTCCTGCTGCGCGCGACGCTTTCGTATATGTCTGTAAGCGAGAGTGAGTGAGAGAGAGAGAGAGAAAGAGGAGAGTCGTAAGTAGGCGGTGGATGGCGGTGAAGATCGGGCAATAAGTTCGGGGCGTGAAAGCGCGGTTAGCGCGAGAGGCGCCGATAATTTGCTCGAGCGTGTATAAGTGCTAGGTTATTTTGAAGGGCTTTCAAGTTGCAGCGCTGGTGCTAGGGGGAAAAGAGACGAAGTGGAGGGAAGAAATGGCGTTTAGTGGTGTCAGTGGGATGGAAGATTTAGTAATTTGCAGATGTTTTTGAACAATTTTATCACAGTTTAAGCAGATGATTAGAATAGCGATCTTTTAGTTGTATAGAAATTACTATTTTTAAACAAAAATTCTGTTTTCTTTGTTTTTCATTCATTCGAATGTTCGTCCACGGAACGGAGTCTATGACCAACATAGCGAATATCTTTCATTTAGAAACATTTTTTTAACCAACATTTTCGTATTCCTATCTTAATTTCCTTATTACCACTTTCGGTCCCCTATCAATTTTCTTGCAACTCTCAACAAAATCACTAAAACCGTTAGCAACCTTAACACCTTTCCGCTTGGTCAACTCAAACAAAGCACCATCACCACCACCGCAGCGTCAACCCGAGGTGTCGATGCACCAGAATTGCGCTCTTTGTTCCGCACACTTGCGCGCACTGCCAGTTGTGTGTATGTATACATATATGTGTTGGGGGGCGAGGAATGCGACGACGCGCGGCGCGCATTCCGGTTTACGCGCGCGGATTTTGCGGCTAACGGCCTGCGCTCGAGTGCTGTCCCCGTGCAGTTGAAGTACGAGCAGGAAGAAGAAGAAGAAGAAGAAGAAGGTAGTTTGAAGAATCGGCTGTGGATGAGTTGAAGTTGGCAACGAAGGCAGGGGTCGCGCGTGTTCTCGTACGTGGAAATCGGATATTTAAACCGGATTTCGCGCGTTTTTTTTGAGTGCTGAGTGTTGGATAGGTTGATAAATGTTATTTACGGTACAGATAATTCTATCTGTCTGGGTAATTAATAGACAGTTTAAGAGCGTGAGAAATTCATCGATTAATTTATCATCGATCAAGGCAATAGAATCATCGTCGTACATCATCCACGACGACGTACGAACTTATACTCAGGAACTTCAAACACGACCACGGGACTTTCGGCCTAGAATCAGGACCTCACATCGACTGCATAAACATCATCGAGGTCACTACGCGAGTCGATTTTCTCTCCGATGCGCGACTTATCGGATCCACAACTCCCCTCTTCACATCGTTCGACGAGCGCTCGCGTAATTTTATCGCGCACGCCTAGTAGTTACACAGCTCTCTC
This sequence comes from Torymus flavipes, assembly GCA_030522905.1. Lineage (NCBI taxonomy): Eukaryota > Metazoa > Arthropoda > Insecta > Hymenoptera > Torymidae > Torymus > Torymus flavipes. The sequence continues at coordinate 15,491 of JAPYZO010002143.1, forward strand.
GCTTCGTGTTATCAAGCGAGGTTTGCGACCACAGAAGGGTGTTTATTTCGCAGTTTTTGAATTATTAATCGACGCTTCTTTATTGGCGAATGGCGCGTAGTTTAGTGCTGTGGGCAGCTTTTCCAAACGCGCAGGTAGATCAGTTGCTAATGGTTCAGTGTAAGGTGGCATCGATAACTTATTACTCCTTTATCCTATTTATTATGGTTAAAACCTTGGATTACAACATTACTTATAACCCCACTGCAACCCCTGACAATTTGATTTACGATTAACTAATACACCAGAACCCCATCAACCATCCCCCGTCTTCTTCTTCTTCTTCTTCTTCTTAATTCTCCTTCTTTCTTTCGCAAAAAAGTTCGACCGCTTGCGCAATTAAAACGCGGACGTGTACACATACCCTTTTGTGAGAAGCGCGTGCGGATGTGGTCCCGGCGCCGATTTCCGGCGGAAAATTTCGCGCGCCGCCCACCTCCTCCTTCGCCTATTTATACGCTCGTCTTCGCGGTCTCATTGTCTCGTCGACTGGCCATTATGTCGATGCTAATGCTGCTGTGCGTCGGGAGGATGGATTACACTTGTAATGGCGAGTTGGAGAGGGAATGGGTGTAAAGAGAGAAATCGGGTTAGAGGAATTGATGGAATGTTTACGGAAGGTTTCGTTTTTAGAGAGAAATTTGACCATTTCCCGTTCGATATATTTATTGCCATTTATTGGTCGTTTGATAAAATGAGTGGAAAGTTATTAGAAATCGCCGCAATGTTGACCAACGCTCTTGAATATTTTAAATGTAGCAATTTCTGGTAGCGCTGCAATGGCAATATTTCCAATTCCAGAATTTCAATTGGAAAATCCATTTACAAGTAATGAAACTTTAATTGAGCTGTAAAAAAAATCGTACATGGAAACTGAATCAGCAGATAGATGTTAACGTTGGAGGCATAGAATAACTGTCAAGCCTTAGAGGACCAGAAAGCCAGTATATACTGACACCCATAATCGACGCTTCATACATGGTCAATCCATGGTATGAGATACCATTTTTATGCATTTTCTTAGAACGATGGTGGATCCGAAATGAGTCGGTACACTAAGGGTCAACTTAAAATAACCTCACTTTTATACTGTCCATAGAAAGCCCTGAAAACGTCATAATCCAAATTAGGATGCAATAAGGAAAACCCGGTTGACATTAAAGTTCAATAAAAGTTTAATAGGTATATGAAACCAAATATTTATCTTGTACGCAATTCTAAAAGCAAAACGAAACAATGCTCCCAGATACGCGTGATGAATAAATAAAAGCCAACTGGTTTTCATTCATGTTCAAATATATAACACCTGCTGATCTATTTTCTTATACGAGATTCATAATGTGTATTCGTATGATAATTAAGTAATGCGAGTAAAAAATTTAACTTATTCAGTTTATATTCTTGGATTGTCATAAAAAACCATTTTTATAGATCTTTTTATTACGACTTTTAATTAATTTTTTTCGTATAAAATTCTTTCATTTTTTAAATGCTTACTTTGTTTATCGCTGACTTTTACAGGTTAATTAGTTTCATTCTTACAACAGAATAAGCAATAGATTTTTTTTACCTCGAACTGCTGTATAGTTAATGACATTGAGATGCTGACGTACTACGCAAGTGATATATTGGCATTGTAAAAAATTATTCTTAGACGCTTAATAAATCCCAGAATCGTTTGTTTTTTCACCATTACAAAACCTCCACATCTTGTCGGATCTCCCACACTTTCAACCATCATTTTACGTTATTGAACTCGCGCTGCAATCGAAAGCAGCTGAAGAGCCGAAGGTATCCGCGACGATTTATACCGGTCGTAAAGCCGTGCAAATCGCTCGCTGCCGCGAGATCATGAGTATACGCACGCGATTTTACGCTGATCGTCGGAGAAAGTGCACATACTCTCGTTTCGTTTTATTAAACTAGTTTCGACTACTAGGCGCTCTGATAAGCACTTACAGCAGCAGCGGGGAAGATTCTTATACTTAAAAGCTTGGGGATCTTCGAAACGTATTATTTTATGTCGTAAGTAGAAGCGGCAATATAGTTTCAAGTGATATGGTCATTTCAGAAAAGTTGATGATAACACGCTATGGCAAAGGATTGAAAATTAACTCGCGATCACGTGATCGCTAAGTGCTAATACCCGAGGCGAAACACATCTAAAAGCTACGTATTCACCGACATCATCATTTAACGTACATTCACGGGTATCTCCTCCTCATCACTAAACTAATCCATGTCCTTATACATACACACACGATCACCCGCGCGACATCTGACTACTACCCTACCACCACTACTACATCATCCCGGTCAACGGCCACGAATTTGCATCGCCATGCATCTCGCTGTCGAATCGACCCCATTCGTCTCTTCCCTCCCCTTCTCTCTCTCTCTCTCTCTTAGGGGATACGTGCGTACACACGCACCGACTCTCCTTATTAGAGGGTCAATCCACGGCTCGCGACATTATGCATTGTCACCGTGTGCCATCTGCCGCGCTCGCCTTACCCCATCCCGCTGCAGGCTTATAGGGTTTCACGCGCGTATGTGTGTCTGTTTGTTTGTGTTTAGATCGCTGGTGAGAAATATGTTATTGAATTTATTCAATAAGAAGGAATGGAAAGATTGAGATGCGTTTGTTTGAGTACTAAAACTAATAGAGGTAAAATAGAGTTTTCGGCGATATCGAATAGAATTCCCGTGTTCGACTGTCGAAAACGTTTTTCGGAAAGGATTTTGTACGTTTTTTCTCGACGATCCTTTATTCAATAGCATATATATTCAATTTGATTTGTACGCCTGAAATCTTGTTGTTGTTTTTTCTTTGTATACTCGTGATTTTCGTTTATTGATTTTTCACGGTTCGGTTGTTTTATATTTAGTTGAGAGAAAATTGCAATATATTTTTTTCGATAAATTGCATCGATGCTTATATAAACATTTGAATATCATAAATTGATGTTATTGCAAAAAATAACTCAACACACGTCGATCCCCAAAATATATCACGGATACAATCTCGCTTACTTCATCCAACCTCCTCCTCAAATCCTCTCTCTCAAAATACAAAGCACATCAAAAAACCCCATCTCTCGCAATCCTTCCTTCGTCCTGCAGCGGAAGTAGTGGGCGGTCCTACTCACATAATATACATGAGTATACACACGCACGCACCCCTGCCGCGGCCGTTCACCTTTGAACCTGGCCTCTGAAGCGAGCGAGGGGGGCTGCTGCTGCTGCTTCTGCCATCGTCGTCCTCGTCGTCCTTCGCCAGGTGGTAGCAAGTATATGAGCAAGCCCGACACCGGAAGTCCCTAGTCTAGACGATTTTTTTTTTGCCTCGACCGATGAAAAAACCAGTCTAACGTGGTGAGCAGAAAACAGTGGTCCTTGCTTTTGGGAGAGCTGAGTAAGAGATTTCGGTTGTGGTGTGTGAGTATATGTAGTGGGGTTGTACAGGGGAGATTTTTGGATTTGGAACGATGAGATGGTTGCCGGCTGGGTTAGGGGTCAGATGGTGAGTGGTGGAATGTTGGTTCAAGTTTAGTCTCTTAGTCTGGTGGTTTAGTGAGTATCTGCTTCAGCTTGATGCCTATTTGCTGCCACTAAAGAAGTTTCTTACAAAGTTTTGAAACAATATTAGAGATTCTTAAGTTAATGGATGGTTGTTATGAAAAAACAAAGCATATTTTTTTAACTGATAACAAAAATATATCATCCACGTATTAGACTTGATAGTTCATATATTCTCTCTCTTATCCTTCATCAAATCAACATACCACCCTAATTAAAATCCAACAGATAAATAACCATTCAAACCCACTATTTACAAGCATCTTTTCTCTCTCCCAAAAAAACCACCTCCAACAATCCCCTCCCCGTTAACTGTAAACTGTAGGGAAACGGCATCGAGGAAGCGACAGAGAGCCTCGGCGCGAACATTAGGAGAGCGCGCCGACGCGGACGAGATGAAGCGTGAAGCGAAACTGAAGATGCTCTCCAAGAGAGAGAGAGAGAGAGAGAGAGAGAGAGAGAGAGAGAGAGAGAGAGAGAGAGAGAGAGAGAGAGGCGGCGTGTGTGTCTCAGAATGCATACGCCGCGGGCCGGCCATATATTGTTTCTGTACGCGTGATTTTAAAATTGCATTGCCCGAGTGGCTCAAGTTTCAAAACCCGGACTCTTGTCTCTTGAAAAGAGAGCAGGAGAAGGAGGAGGAGGAGGAGGAGGACATAATTACGGTAACTCGAGACAGAGTCGACGACGAAGACGACGGTAGACTGGCGGTGACGCGGGCGATGATCTCCCGGTGGCGGCGAGTAAACAGCCGAGATTGGGACACGCTCTTTTGGCTGAATGTTAGGTGGTCGATGCGCGTGTGAACGGTTAATGCACCTGTTCTTGGTTGTAGGTATTGAGATGGTGGTTCAGGTAGAACTTGAGGTTATTTAGTGCACTGATCATTGCGATATTTGAAGAATTTTTAGATTCATATTTGTGCACTGATATTATCATGGAACAGAGATAACCTATAATCTTGTTATTTTGTTGTTGACATTAGCCAATTTTATTTGCAATGCGAAAAATCTCAAACAAAAGGATCAAAATTTCCACAAAAGCCACGTTCAGTCCGACGCCAAGCAAGAATACCCTGTTTTTCCGACAAAATATCTCTCGCATCGCACACTCTGTCCTTCTGCCGTGACTCCTCACATAGAAACCGATTCGCATAATAACTCGCGCGCAGATCTCTCGATCTTCATACACGCGACAGAGATGGCGGCAACCTTGGCTCTTGCTGTCGCGAAATCGCATAGCCCGCGCGTCGCCAGACATTGATCCACATTCGAACTCTTTAACCTATCGCACGCTCTCTCTCCCCTTCATAAATATGCGATCGCATATCTGTCCAGGATTATCTCTCCTGCACACAAACACACACACACAC
>JAPYZO010002144.1:0-32469 GCA_030522905.1 Torymus flavipes
CGGGAAGAAAAGCTATTTCAGACTCAAATAGCTCATTTTCTCTCTTTGTTACACAATTTACTAATGTGCAACAAGGGAGCAATTGACTTTTTCAGACTAGGATGATGATATTGAGCACTCGTGTATCACTCCTACTAAATTATCGCATCCTGGCTAGAAAGAGTTAACTTTCCTCTCTAGTTGCATAATGTACTATTGCAACAGATGAAATACTTTCTGTTCTATAGAAATATATTTAATGCATATAATTCTTTCAAATTATTTGCATATACTAATCAGTATAATGCTCATTGCTTCTATTCGTAGCTTTATCATAATTTAGAAAAAAAACTAGTACTGCATCACTAGATGGTGATTACTTACTAGAACAATACATAAAATATTTTAGTCACCGTTTATCCACCACAAGATTATAACCTATTAAAACGCTCCTATCTAATCGCTATCCCAATACGCATCAATAAGTACAATCTACCGCATGGATAACATTCACTGCTAATGATGTGTATGAACGAGCCGGAAGAAATTTCCTTTTTGAGCGCAGATACACATTGAATAGTCTATGATAGCAATGTCTATGATCTCTATAAAAATCTTTTGCAGTTTGCGATTTGTATCAAAGCCATTCGATATATAAGCGACTGTTAAAGTTGGAATTGACGATATTTTCTTTTTAATTGACGACTATTTTGTGTCAATGCTGTTACTATAACTAGGATTTATAAGTCGCGATATTAAACTGAAATAACAGGCAATTAGTTGAGCATGTCGCCACAGTCACTATTCCTATATAAACATATTTGCTTTTTTGAATCTACAGTTGGAATTGAAAAATTTCCAATAAAAAAGTTCAAAATATTCAGTTTGAAAAACGTATAACGAAAAAAATGTTGTAAATGCGTTAGAATTTTCATCTACATTCAAGACGCCATTCTCAACTTTCCCATTGGAAATTATTCAATTCTGATTTCAAATTTGGAAAAGGTAGACATTTATACATGGACAAAGTGACTGTTAGAAAAGTTTCCTATTATTTTTGTATTTTTCGAGGCAAAAAACGAATCAATCAGAATTAGGTTTTTCTTGAAAGTTAAAATTAAGTCTAGTTTTTGGCTAGAAAATGGCTGAAAAAATTTATACATTTTTCTAACGAAACAAGCGATTTCTACTAGGGACGTATGTGACATTTTTTTTCTTTGTCTAGTGTAGAGTTGCCTCTTATAATATAGCTGCACATCAATACACTATTTTATATATTTTTCCGAAAACTGGAAATGCATGAAGATTTTTGTTATATTATTTAAATTTCATGTATCAATAGCTAACTTATTAGAAAACCACGACGCTACCGTAAAAGAAAGATAGACGTTAGTGTATCGAATCGAAACTTAGAGTCAACTTCAGAGCGCTATCAAAAGATATCATTGTCTAATGAATCGTAGAGCGCCATTTGCGCTTAAGTAGCCAGCTATATAAATAAGTGTTCGTCTCTTCAACATTTCATTTTTGTGCTTCGTTTTACTTCCTACCTTGTCCAGTGACAAAATGGAGAACAGTAACATAGTGTATGTACTACTTGTTGTCATTGCGTGGAATTGCGTTTTCATAAATGAAGGTGACTGATTTATATTTTTTAAATGATTTGTGCGCGTGTATTTTAAATTATCTAATGAATTGTGAAAGTTTTTGAAAATTTCCTAATAAAGTTAGTATAATTCACTGTAATAAATTTGTACAAAGTAGCAATTTTCACGATAGAGTTATAAAAATTTATCTTAAGATTTATTCATGTTTACTATGAGTACTTTATCTGCATAACTATTTTGATAAATTAAGTATTTGAAGTAAAAGAATATAAAAGAAAGGATATCAACTAACAAAACGTTTTTATTCTATTTATATTTTCCCTTAATCTATAGTAATTCAATTTATTATCTAAAAAAAAATTTGGAACTCTTTACCAGAAATTCAAATTTTCGGGCCTATTCAGTGCGTGTGAGGTGCTCGTTCCTGGTATCATTGCGCAACAAAGCTAGTTTAGGCATTAAGTGCACTAACCACGCTTCACTCGGGTACCAAGTACACAACGTATTATTTTTTAAGTACGTGCGCAAAACTTGGTTTCTCGGATTTGGTTAAAAAATAATATATATCGACGTTTGAACGGAAGAAGGTATTATCTCATAAAGAAGATGCTAACTTAGATTTTTTTTCGTAAATTTTTCATGTACTAACAGCTCTGCGCGTGTCTCGATTAAAATACTATTTTTCCAAATTAGTTGAACAAAAAGTCACGAAAAGTAGAGATGATCTTTTAACAGAGATTTTGAAATAACTGTAATAATACAATTTATTGCCAAACAATTTCTTTCAAATATTCGAATATATACGTCACCCTGCTATAAAGACACAAAGTTTCATGTGTTGGTCATGTCTTTATTATGGCAGGTGTGTACCTTGTACCTCCGATTTCTCAATCTACACTGCCAGCGACCACATTCACACCACCATATCCCCTTCCCACAGCCCTCAGCAAGCCGCGCCACAAACGCTTGATCAACGCGCGCTCGACGCAGCCGAACGAATACGGCTACGTCGTGGCCTTTCAGAACGACACCAAGCACCTGTGCGGCGGCTCTCTGATCTCCCCCCAGCACGTACTGACAGCCGCCCACTGCGTCATCGTCGGCGAGATCGAGTTCCGGGAATTCCCCTTGAAGATAATCGCAGGGGTGAACGACCTCAACGCCGAGATGGAAACCAGAGTCGTCGTCGAGGTAGAGAGGATCTATGTGACCGATCGCTACAACCACTCGTACTGGTCACTCAATGTGAATCCACTAGATGATATCGCTGTGCTAAAGGTGAGTGATGATGATAATGACCGGAGGATGAAGGGGTATGCAATTGAACAGAGGGTTAATGAGAGTAGTTTGGGATGACAGGATTTTAAGGGCGCATCATCGTAACAAGAGCTCTGTCGATGTTTGAGAGTAGCTTAATGATTACGTCGATTACTTTTAAAGTTCTGTTCTACAGCGATTAGTATCGAATTGAAACCTAGAGCCAACTTCAGAGCATTCATTTTCGCTAGTAGCACACTTTAGTGACTAATCTAAGCCGAGAATAAGTATGCGTCTGATAGGATCTGTACAAAATAGGCTTAACAATAAGATTAGGTACTAATAATTTAAATCTATTCAAAAATCCTACATAAATACTCGCTAAATCCATCCTATTAATCCTTTTTGATTTTGAAATACCTCAGCTGAAGAAGAAACTGGACATCGACAGCAACCCAGGTCTTGCTCTGATCAAGCTGCCCCCAAAACCGGACGGCAAGATCGAGAGTTACGCGAACCTGACGGTGAAGATTGCGGGCTTTGGCTACGATTACATGCGCATCAGCACTGAGAACAACAAGTTCCAGGAGAAGGGAAACTCTACCGGCAAGCTGCAACAGGCCAACGTGTTCATCATCGGCAACGCCTTGTGCGACAAGACTTACACGTACTTCTACCGCAAGCAGGTTCTCCATGGAGATGCTGTGCTCTGTGGTCGGATCATCGAGCACGACGACGAGACGGTGCAGGGGCCGTGTAACGTGAGTTTATCAGCTTTAAATCTTTATTTTTATAAAATCTAGCAAGGGATTTAGCAAACAACGAATTCTGATTTGCGATTAATATTATTGCTATACAGGTATAATATGCTATCAGCCTTATTGAAACATTTTATCTAGATTGTTCTTCATATTATTGTACAATTTCTCCTTTTTTTTTAAAAAGAGCAATTATATACAACATTAATATATATTTTTTGATAAATTAACATAGATTGCTGGAGATGGGAATGGAAGAATTAATGAACAAAAGTTTAAATGAATAGTATTGCTACCTATTGAAATAATTTTGCATACATAGTTATCTCTAAAATAAATATTTGCAGAATTATAGTAAATAAAACAAACGTAAATTTCAACAAAATAATTTTATATCATAGAAACCTCAACTTACGACTCTCAAAAAACTCATCACCAAAACAATTAACGAACACTGAGCTACATTTTTACGCACCGAGAATCGACTCGCAAAGCTCCGCCAAAATCTTCCCAAGACAAATAATACCTTTCAGCGTCTACAATATAATAAATAATAATTTCGGCATATCTCTCATTTTCTGCTTGCGCAGGGCGATAGCGGCAGTCCGCTTATTTACGAGGGCGCGGTAATCGGCTTCCTGGTCACGAGCGTGACGGGCTGCAACGATAACTTCGCGCCGAGCCGGTACAGCAAGGTCCAGCCGTACCTCCGCTTCATCACCAACGCCATGGTGGACGTCCTGACCGATGGCATGCGAGTTGCCATCGCCGATCCAGATAATGAAGACTTTGAAATGTAAAGATAGATGGGGGATTGGATGTTTCAAGTCTGTAAATGTGTGAAGAATAGAAAGATTTTTTATTTATACGTTTTTCAGACTTTTTTGTACTTTACACATTAGTATATGAGATTTCAATAAATCCAACTCACAACTGTCCTATACCTTAGTCCTATTACCAAACAATATAGTCCCGTCGTAATCACACATTCCCAACCAGCCCATATTTCCTAGCCGACGAATAGCCGCGCGCATCCGCGAGCTTGAGCTCTATACTTGAACGCATGAATGAGAGCGAGACGAGTAGCGCGCATACACGAGGATTGCGGATGACGCTAATTGTGCGCCGAGAAATTAGAAATGTGCGAAGCCTCTGGCATTCTCTACCCCCCTCCTCCCGGCCCTTTGAGAGATTAAAGGTAGATTAAAGCTCTTGGTGAATTGAGTAATTGGATGCGTGCTGGTGGGTAAGGGACGGAGAGGGAAGATGTGGATATTGAAATAGGAAAATGTTAATTACGAGGATGATAGCCGCCGGGAGTAATGGTGAAGTGGTGGCAAGGTCAGTGTTAAGGCACGCTGCCATGACTTTTGTACTTGACAGTACATTGAGTTTGATTCGTCTTTTATTCTTCTGGTTAAGTTTCTATTTTATGTTCTGTGGTTCAAAAAGAAATATGAGATAAAATTGGTTAATTTTCTTATTAAATTACGAAATGAGGAAATTTTTGCAAATAAACGAAACTGTCCTGTTTTACAATAAGAAATATTAGTTATTAAGTATTAGATTTTTATATAGGTAATCGCATGTTTATATTATAATACAAACGAATTGAAATTTTAAAGTTATAAGCTAATATTCCAGGAATAAAATGACACAATAAATATCAAAACCGTATAAAAAATAAATAATTTTCTTCTATTTCTACTTATAATTTATATTTGAAAAATTTTTTCGTTGTCTAAATCACCTTACTTTTGAACATTGAAATTTTTTAAATTCCATTTTCTGGGGAACAAGAACCTTAAAAAAACTTTTTAATTCGTCTGTACTACAATGTAGACATGCGGACTCATATTTCAAACTGCTATATCTCGAAGACGGTATTGAATTTCAAACAATATCTTAGTTTTTATAAAAAAAAAAGTAAGAAAATTTTTCTATTGCAATTAAAATCGTGCATATCTTCGTAAACATCATATTGCTTTTAAAATTGAAATATATAAGTAGTAGATGCTGGAAAAGTTGATGCTTGCCAATTATTCAAGAAGAAACTTGCATCTTATCCAACTTGTTAGTAAGCTTCTGATAAATCTGTTAACAAAGTAATTTAGTTAAAGAATATATTTGTTGTCAAAGACAAGAAACTGATAGCGCTGATGTAAAATAACATTTATCTACGAATAAAGTTTAATATTTTATACTATGACCATAAAAAACAAATTTTTGAATTATGAATAAAATTCCGTATTAATTACAAGCATTAATTATTATTATTAAATAAAATCTAACACCACTATTACATACTTTTTTCTCATTACAGTTAACATACGTAATGGATTTTAATTCCATCCAAAAAAAGATAACTCGCGCGATCATAGGGTTAATAACGAAAAGCGCTGGGAAGGAATCCAGCATTTGAAATTCAAATTCACACTCCACATGCCAGACTAACCCCGCACTTCCCAAAAACTGCTGACGACGTACCTTATTCCGACATTTGAAATTTTGATGTAATATCCGCGTCTCGCTCCTCACACACGCGTTCATATATATACACACTTGTCATCCGCCTCCCTAATAACCCAAAACACTCTCCGTTTTCCGAAAACATACGACCAAAATGAAATTCTCGCGCGGTCGAACGTAACATGCTCAGAAATTCATTAAAAATAACAATTTCTCTTACGAAGGTAAACATAAGAAACCGCTTTCAATTCATTGACTCGTGTATTCCCCATACTTAGTTCGCTGATGCCTTATATTAGTTTTTTGAATGCCAACTATATTAACATTCTAAGACCAAAATTCATCTACACGTAAATTCGTTGTAAAATTTTTGTTATAAATCCAAGTAATGAAAAAGCGATTAACTTATTCGTATAAAACCACGTTCGAGTCTTTTGAGTTGAAAATTATTTCATTTGAGTACATCTTTTCATTTCAAATACTATATAAAATGCAAATGCTTCAAAGTATCTCAAAACACATTTCTAACAAAACACGTTTGTCATAAAACCTAAAATTTCCGGAACGACAAATTTCCTTTCGGAGGAAGCAAAAAGCGGTGACAAAATCATAGGCGTGAGCGATCGGCGGAAATTCAGAAGGCCTTATTACAGTAGCGAGGCAGCGGCCCGTGCAAGAGTTTCCACGCCGGCGACTCTACACTCGTATTTTTCACGGCGCGCACCGTGTATATATACGTATATTCCGGTTCGAGTTACATGCCTCTGTGCGCCTTTCTCGAGCCCCTTTTCCGGCTTTGTCGTCCACCGCGCCAGTTGTGCAATTACATTTTCGAGTCTCGACGGCCCTTTTTAATGAGACTCGCCGCTTAAAAGTAAGGCGTAACAGTGATTTTTATTTTTATTTTTATATTTTTTCTAGAGATGGCGCGAAGTGCCGGGAGTGTATTTGGTTGTAATTATAAAGCGCGAGGTTAAAGAGGACGTGTCGTTTAAGGAAGACAAAATGTTTTAACATCGAGGCGATAAGTCGGTGTGTATACTTAGATGTAGAAGTTCATTCACTTGAGATTGTGACTTTTAATCTAATTTCGACCGAACAAAGTCGCAGGCTCAGCCCTGTTATCTGCATTTTGGCCATTTTATATGGGACAAATAGTAATCCGAGATAGCCCAAAGCAAACAAACACATCACAGCTAAATATAGAGGCAAGCCTGTAATACCAATCCCGCTATAAATATCGACTTCTATAATCGAACAAAGCAACCGATGCCCATGACCATCATCAATCCGCTCCTTTTCCCTAAACGAAAAGAAAAAAAAGAAAAAAAAAGAAATCACCAATGACTACTCGTATAACACGCGCGATGGAACGGGGACCCAGCTATATATCCACCTCTCCCCGTCCGACTCTTTACGATAATGCACGCTGCGCATAAAGAAGCAAACTTGGGCAATAGCGACGCCTTTTTGTATGTACATATACGCGCTCGCGTCGTGGAAAAGAGAAACGTGTCTTGTGCTTGTTGTCTCGAGGCTTAAAAAGCGCAGAAACTCCCCCCGGAGCGAAGAGACTCTGCGACTCGAGAGATAGTACACGCGCGCTTGCCGGGGAAAATCCAGCGCGTGTATATATGGCTGGCGCGTGCGACTCGAAATACGAGGGAGAGAGACAAGGGATGATTGGGTCTCTCGAGAGGGGAGAGAGTAGAGTAGAGGCTTTGTATATGTATGTGTCTGTACGGAGAGAGAGAGAGTCGCGTGATAACTGTGACATCGTATAATATGAGGGAGAACGAGGGAAGGTCCTTTTAATAATGCTACTATACGCTTCCTTTTCTTTTATCTACGATATGCTGTTTCGAGGTGAAATATAGACCGGGCTTTTTGGAAGAGATGGATTGCGAGGTAAATGTCGCGGGCGTGACTTTGCTTTGTGATGTCGCTTCGAGTTCATTGCATTGTTGATGGAATAAAAAGTATAGAAGGATTCGTCATGGCACCGTGTATCTTAGAAGCTATACTTCTTCCTGCTTTCTTATTATATAGTTGAATACATATGTGATACTGTCTTTTTCCATCAAATAAATATGTAACACATTATTATATTGAATATCACATTTCCTTACGCAATCTATAGTTACACTCCAGCACCGATAAGAAAGTTATATATAAACGCACAGCTTCTGAAACTGTCCCCAGATCACTCCCTTATCAGCTCTGAAACATCATTCCACGAATGACAAGCCGCAGCAACTTTTTTCCCCTTTCAAAAACTTTTCAATCAACATTTCAATCCTCGCGGCTTGACATCATCATCTCCGTTCCCTTCGCCTCCGAAAAAGATAACCCACCCCGCCGTCCCTCTGAAAAAAAAACAGACCATAGCAGAATATGTAACGGAATATAACGCTTCAGTAAATTCTCCCGGCCTGACGTCTTTAATTTCGCGTGCGAGATAATGACCGCTAATGTACTCTACGGTGTTTTTGTTGGTGGCAACGTATATATGGTATAATGTATATAGGTAATATACATATACACGAAGCGCGTACACGCAGTCGTTTGTCACGACGATATGCGCCGTCGTCCCGTTACGTCCTTATTACGCCAGTATTATAACGTTACGCCTAGGCGGTGAGACACTCGTCGTTTAGTTTTTATAGCATTAGTCAGTTTTGAGGATTTAAGTGGGGTCGTCGGAACGTTACCAGAGTCTTGGAAATTTTCCTTTGATTCATTCGGATTTATACATTGAGTACACCCTGGTAGAAAATAGACCAACTTCGTTGGTTAACATATTAATCAAATGGAAGCAACTCTACTTAAGATTAACATTGAAATTTAATTAAAATTATTTAAAATTATTAGTATATTTTAAAGCATCTACAATATAATATTTTCTCATGTATAAATAGTTATTCTTCGTCGAAAATAACAAAATAACCATGGTGTGACGCTTTTAATTTCAAAATTGACCAACGGTTCGCAAACCACAATATTTATTTAATTTTCATAACTATCACGGTTTTGGTTGTTTTGCATATTAGGACGATTCAATTGCTGTAGAATTGAACCCAGTATTTTTTTTAATCGCTAATTCTCAATACATTTTAAAGCCTTGTTATTTCGTTCAACTGGTGAAACTAATAGTTACTCTACGTTTCTTGATTGAATTAGTGTTTTATCCGAAAATAAAGTAGAAACAGTCGAATCGATAAAGAAATTGAAAAAATGACTACAGTTACAGCTAATAGTCAGTGTATATACGTATAACCGTTTTCAATAACATTTCCCACTCAGCCCGCCGATTCCACGAACGATTTCACTTCCATCAAAATCTAAACTCCCCCCGGTACGCCAACACATCTCGAAAAGACATTTCCGCCTGCTATCTACTCGTTCCTTAACGGAATGGCAGAGCGTTAAGACGTTCTTTGCCCGTAAGCTTCCAAGAAAATTGAATGGCGCAGCAGTAGCAGCCTCGTCGATCCTGTCTCTTCCCTTGCTCGCGCAGCTTTACATTAAATTCGACTGCACGGTTACACGGTGGAAAATTAAAACACGACACATGAGATTACTTTGAGGAATATGGGGTTACAGGCATTTTGCGTGGCAAGAGGCTAGACGCGTGTGTGCGAAGTTATCCGGTTCATAAGCCAAGTTCCGGAAGACATTATTTCGCAGCTCGTCAACGGTATATGCGCGCGTGATGCGACGAAAGACGCAGCCTCGCAATTAGAAAGTACACTTACAGAGGAGAAGCCAACAACAGCCAGCAAGCAACAACAACAAAGTTTGTCGGCAGTATGCAGAACGGCACGCACCATAATGGATATTTCTCTACGACAGTGCGTTCACCTAGGACGAAATCTGCGCACGCGCGTCGAGAGGAATATCTCGCGACAATTAGCTCGACTGACGTAGCGCTTTGCCCTTTCGTCTCGTTAACGTGAGTTTCGAGACGGTGATGGTAGTAGTTGTAGTAGATATGTGCGTGCTATAGTGCAGAAGGACTGCTATTCAGCAGAGTCTTACGCTGAGACCTTTGCATGTAAATCGCTCGCATGGTAATAGGGGGGAGAGAGATTGTGTGTATATGCGGTTATGAATGGCCGCGGGTAAACGGTATAGTTCGATGCTTCGAAAACTCTGAGTGGTATATTTTAGAAGTGAAGAGGTGGAGCAAAATTGGCATTGCATGTTAATAATGTGAGATATATTGCACTTACGGCTTGTAATAGCTGATATGCCGGTCGCTGACACTTACCTGAAACAAGGAGAAAGAGCATACAATTAGTAGAAAGCAATATCGTAGTGTTAAAATTTGCTGAATGAGTATAACTTTATTCCACGGTAAATGAATGTAAAACTGCCACGGCATCAGTTTTTTACCCTAACGATTGCGCGCGACTAGCGGCTCGTTTAATTTCGAAAGTTGAAGTATTTTAAGAGGGCGAGCGAGTGCGCGCGTGCCGTATTATATTTCAAAGCAATCAAGTCATACCGGTCGGCATATATTGTACCACTTCATTACTCTGAATTTTCATTAGTCCGTAAACACATATACGCGACGCTTTTAAGCGAAATTTACATAGGTTGCTGTGCGGGCATTTTGAAAACGATGCGTGTGTGCGAGTTTCCGTATACAGGTAATTAATTAAATATGGTAATTTTCGCGGCGAGCACCCGAATTTATGAATTTACATCGTAAAGTAAAGAGTGGGTGTGTTTATATTAATTTTTTATTTTAACGAGCTCTTTAACGCTTTCCGACGTTTAATTTTTTGGGGAATCTATCTATTATGAAATTGTGGCTTTTCGTAATCTATACAATATGTCCCGTGGTTACGGTATATAGGAATCGATTGACAGAATGCTAAACCTACTAGGGATTTATAGAGTTTAACAATTATTTTACGCTTTTCTTATTTGAACTATTATCTAGAATTTATACCTCCGTTTCAATTCAATTCAATACAAAGACTTTTGTAAACAATTACTATATTTCATTATAACGTAGGATATAGACTTGTATTCAAATGAAAATTATTACCATTTATAGTAAACAATTCTATTATTTTTGTAATTTCTACTATAAGTGTAGTAATATTCGCGAGCCTGTCCCGCGTTTTCAATCAAATATAGTAATTTTCGCTACGAAGTTTTTTGCTTCTATTATTCATCGTATACTATAGTGATCTTTAAGAATAAATATCAAAATAGAACATACTTAAAATTTTGTTACATAGAGCAAGGCGACACCCTGTTTGCCACATTTAAAGAATATGTCCGATGACCTAAGCTACGAAAATTTTCCCCCGACAGACTACTATTAAGCATGATAATAAAGCCCCACTCTGCGTGCCGAAATTGTTTGCCTGCTTTACGCGATTACGCAAACACCTAGATTAAAAGCTAATTTACTACAATAACAAATACATCAACCCGTACTACAACTTAATTAGTAGTAGACAACAGTTTCCTCCCCGAAAACCTAATTTCCTTTTGAATTGAACAGTTTAATCTCTCAGTGATATAAAAACCCTTCCATCTCAGCCAGCGCCCCGTAGCTAATTCATTCGCCGTCCTTCCCTCAAATTCTTCCCACAAGCCAATTCCACGCACCAACTCCCTTTCACAGTTTCACTCACACAATACAGTCACAGTGCGATCTCCAATTTGTTCCCATTCAAATGAGCTCGCGCGTGGCCCAAGAAATTCCGGGAGAAGCGGATATCCGGCGCAAGCGACGCTATGGGGCTTTTCCAGTGTCAAATCAAGCGCCTGGCGTCAGTTTCAAAATGCCGGTGAGAGAGCGCGCGCGCGCGCGAAAGCGAGGGAGAGAGAGAGAGAGAGAGAGAGAGAGGGAGAGAGAGAGAGAGAGAGAGAGAATTTCCATAGAGACCAGGGTGTCCAGGGTATGTATATCTGTCTGTCTCTCATTCTCTGTCTCTCCTTCCCTCTCTCTCTCTCTCTCTCTCTCGCTCTGTCTGACGTACAAATGTCCGCACGCGGCACTTTGAGTTCCGTCTCCGGGCTACAATTGAACGCGCGTGCCGCGGCGGCCAATTTCGCCTTCTGTACGGGCGCGCGAGGGGATTGGACGGGGAAAAATTAGGGCCCGAGGTGAGCTGTAACCTTATGTAAATTAGCATCTTGATTCTGCGTTTTGGAGTTGAAGAAGAACGATTTTCAAGGGGTTAACATAATGTTACATTTGCTTAGAGATGGTTTGGGAAAATTCTTAAATAACTATGTCGCTGCCCGCTATAGTGTATTACAATTTCAGAAATGCACTTTGTTCATACGTTGTTTTGAAATTCGAGGTTATATAATTATAATCATGTAATCCAAAGTTATAATTTAATATTTTGTTGAACAGGCGGATGCAAAAGCTTATATTACAATTATTGCTATTAATGTAAATTCAATTTCCTGTTTGTACAATTTTCCATCGATTTTTTTTTAATATAAATACACACTAATCGAGTTCTACGTACAAAAAGATTCATTACTGCGTGATGTAGACGGAATATTAACTTTTAAAGCAGATAGCACAATAGCCCCTTTAGTCGATGTACGCGAGATGTTTATTATGTATCAAAGTATAATGCGGAATTATGAAGCAATGATTCAAAGATTCTTTGAAAGAAGAAATTGTGTAACACGAGGCAAAGATTAACGGCTTTAATTTTCACGTTCGCTTGCCAAGTCATGGCGTAAATTATCTCGCGGACGAAGTACCGTCGAAGCGCTTTTTAGGTAATGAATTTCGTGGTTAAATGAAAAATTATTCTTTCATGAAAATTTAATTACAAATTATAATAATTTCAAATATACCTATATGTACGCAAAATATTAAATTTTATTAAAATATAATTTTAATAATACAATTTATAATTACAATATTCCGGAAAAAGTTGTAATTATGCGACGTAAATTCGCATCACTTCATAATTACATTGCCCACAAAGACTTTTAATGAATATTCAGAAGCGACGCAAAAATACACTAAAAAAATATCGCCCCGCAGCCAAGCTGTTACAAGCTCCACGTTTACACAGCCACACTTTCGAAAATTCATAATTCGCCCCCCCAAAACTTCACGTACACGCGTTATTATTACATGTAAATTGACTGTCCTGCCAAAGCGTTCACAAAATTTCAATCTCCCACGTAATCGCATCGCGTCCCGTATACACGAAATGTCTAAAAATCCATTTTCACCCATATTACCCGTCAATCTGCGCGCGCGACGCCGAACTTCGTCGAAAGCCATCTCTTCCATGAGTGTATTATACACGCGTATACAAACGATCGGAATAAGCTGCAAATTGTCGCATGTACGTTCTGGCGAAAGGCTCAAAGGGCTGCGTACAGGTACAATCGCTGTAGTATCTCGTCGGCTGATGAGCTCATTTCACCGGATCGAAGTTGCGAACGGACGACATTATGTACAGGCGGTCGCAGATATGTGTATAGCTGGAAGCGGACTGGAGTTTCGAATGCGCAATTAAGACCGCGTTGATCAGCTCTTGCCTATGTAGAATAGGTCATTTTAAGTGGGCGCGTGTGTGTGAAGTGGTGAATTTTCGCGAAATGCACTGGGTACGTGAATGGATAATGAAAGTTTTGTCGATCGTCTAGATGGAGATTTTAGTATTATTAAATGAGACATGAGTATTTAGGTAGAGGCGCGTGGTCGATATGTCGATTGGCGTTCAGTGCCAATGACTTGACGTTGTGTGTCGTCGAACTGATTGGTAAATTCATGAGGGTAGCGGTGCACGGAGAAGCACGAAAATCAGTTTTATTTTTTTCGATCTTTTAACCAAGCTGATGTGTGGTTGGCAACCACATTAACATCATTTATTCGATTTTTGTTACACTGATAAACCTATTTTCTCTGCCAATTAATTTATATGGAAAGCCTTTCGAGAAAATGTGAAAGGGATGATTATTTTCATTAGATGTGAAGAAACTTTGTTGATACGAATTGAAATGTCAATAATAATAACTTGGCTATGTAAAAAATAAAATAAATTTTCGCATAAACATACCTATATTGTTATTAAAATTCCAAATGGTATATTGTGAAAAGCTTACAAAGAAGAAAGTTCACGCATAGATGTCGGCATAAAATATAAAGAGCACATAATAATTGAAAATTCTACTTATGTATGGATGGATTCAAAGTAAATACAGCTACTTAGTCGAAGTATTCAGCTAGTGATAATGAATGGATGATTATTTGAAAGGTAAATAAAAATACTCATGCGAGGAAAATTTAATTTTGTTTTCTAAGCTTTAACATTTTTCTATATAAATAAGGGCTTTCGTAGAAGGCTTTCAGGAAAGCCAATATATTGCACAAAGCTATTGATGATGTAGCCGGAGCCATAATATATTGCACATAATAGAGTAGGCAAAATATTGTTGATATGCAGTCTGTCTTTCTCAATATATTACCACTCTATTGACAGAACTAAGCTTTCTCACGTCGGCAATATTGCGCCAGTAAATTGAGAAAATGACTTTTCGATAACGGAAAAATTCGTCCTAAACGACTGTCAAGCTCAAAGTAAAATATTTGATCCACCAAAAAGAAAAACTCTATACATACTTACGCAGATAAAAAAAAATGCTCAGCAGCACGACGGTAACTAGAGCCTCCGGAATTAACTCGAAACGAGCTCTAAATAAACTTCGTAATTGGCTAGAAACTTTGCTGACTGTACTCTCCATAGTTCGCTCGTGAGCAAATGGGAACACCCACGCCGGGTTATCGTTGCGCGAAGTTATTGTGAATTCGCAAAGTAAATTATCTATATCACGTGTCTCTCGCGCACAGCCAATTAAACAATCGCACGGAAATTCTAATTAAACCGGAACCTCCCCCCTTTATCTCTCTCACCCCTCTTCGCGTCATACTTCTTTCACGTTTATTTCGAAAAGGTTAGAGCCGGAAAAGTGCAATCTCGAAAATTGCCGGGACGCGTGAGAGCCGTCAGTGCTGTAAGAAGCCTCGGTAAGATCTCACTCCTAAGACGTCGCTTTGATATCGTTAAAAGGGCTTTGCCGAGGAAGGGAAGCTATAGAGGACGGAAAAGGCCCGTCACGCGCGCGACGAGATGGAAGAAGTTGCACGCAGCGGAAGTTCGATTTTTCTAGTCTGTATGTACACGCACGTGGTTGAGTATGCGCAATTGGGTTTATTGTATAGAAGGACGCGGAGAGTTGAAGCTTCTCGTTTTAGAAAATCGAGTGAATTAAACTTGGTAATTCGAATTGAACGTAGTGAAATTGCGTGATAAATATTTTTGTAAGGAAGAAAAATGAAGATGAAAATAACTAAATGATTACAGTCCAGTGGCAAAGCAGATAGAGAAAAACATTTCCAGTGCACGGTTTCATAAGGTGATGAAAGGCTTTTTTGCAAAATGTATAGTAGATTTTAGTATATATGAGGCTTCACGAGGCACAGTGGTAGTAATTTTTGCAAACCATTTTTCTTCATGCATATGTGTATTATATGCAGATGGCGTATCATTCTTTGTACCTTCGTAATAAAGCAAAAGGTTTTAATTTTTCAAAATGCATCATCCACCATTCCCTAAAATCCACATGATACATTTTACAATCCTTTTATTCAGCCTTCAACTTCTATCCGACGCCTCCAAAAAAGATCAAAAATCTAGCCGCACTTTCATTACACGTGCTACCGCGCAAAACGTCTCACAAACTCCGTGCTATTAGACGACCGGCACCTTTCCAAGTCCATTCGACGCACTCGAGAGGTGTTACATAAAGACGTCAGACGGCGCACACACTTTCTCTCTCTCTCTCTCTCTCTCTCTCTCTCTCTCTCTCTCTCTCCCTCTCCCCCCCCCCCCCCCTCCCCCCCCCCCCCCCCTCCCCCCCCCACTTTCATCTCACGCTGGAAATTTCGCGTTGAGGTTACAGAAAAAGCACCACCAGTAGCGACTAAATGCGC
This sequence comes from Torymus flavipes, assembly GCA_030522905.1. Taxonomy (NCBI): domain Eukaryota; kingdom Metazoa; phylum Arthropoda; class Insecta; order Hymenoptera; family Torymidae; genus Torymus; species Torymus flavipes. Next base: position 16,068 of record JAPYZO010002144.1, read on the forward strand.
CAGTCGGCTGTGAGCACGAATTATAAGTTTAGAAAGTCGGGAGAATGATTCGAGCTATAAGGCATCGCATTGTGATTTTGTGTTGGTTTTTTATTTTTCTTGATTGTATCACTTGTTTAGAGGTTTTGTAGGAAATTTATGGGAAGTAGTCGCATTGAAAGATATGGAGAAACTGTGCCCAAACGTAGAGAAATTGGAATAGCCTTATAACAAAAATCTTTACTGTGACCGGCATGTCACCATTTAGAGGGCGACATTCTTATTAATTAAAAAAGAAAATTATTGGAAAAATTTGTTGCGCAACTAAGTACATCAAAACAAAAGCTTGTAACTGTAAGCTAATATTATGTCGATAAATTTTTCTCAGATTTCCATTCGATTTGATTTGATTTTATATATTTGTTTTGCTGTAACTTCTAAATAAATAAAAATTTTATTCAATCAGTAGAATTTTCTTTCACCATTGTAATGTCCCAGTATAATAGCAATGTTTTTTTCCATTTTACGAGCTTTAAAAACTCGTAATTTGGTAGTTGAGGGTATATTCTTTCGTTATTCATACTCTGTCTAGACTGATGTATAAAGTACTTTCCGCGTTGCATATTCCAATAGTTTTTATAAACGTCCGCTGGAAAACTTAATCCTGGCAAACTTTGAAAAAGCATTCAACAACTGCAAGAATTCATTCACAGGATTTACAAGTTTTAGAAGCCATCAACGCCAAAGCTACGTAAATTTAAAATTCACACGATGCAACTGATGTTAATATTTGACGTCTTTTGATACACATACATCGTAAAATTGAACAGTGACGAAGCACACTGCTTCTTCATATCCGAGCGCGAATTTTGCTTCGTCATAATTTCATATATCATGCTTTTCGTTTGTCAACTTTAGTAAAGTAATAGACTATTCATACCGCATAAATCGCAAATAATCAAGTAGGAGAGATAAACGCGCCCACCGCCATCGTGTGTCGAATCCAACCGCGCAGAAGCATTCTCCCTAAACACACAACTCAACCGGTAAAACCTTTTAACCACGACCACCGCATCCCCATTACCCACGCCCACACTCGAGCTTGCCCGCGAGATTTATAATGATACACACGGACATTTCCGAGCGAATCTTCTTCTCTTCCGACTCGACGAGCCTCCGAGATGTGTCAAAACTTGTGGTTTGAAAATTCCTGGTGGAAAAGAGCCTCAAGGTGCTGCGCTACCGTCGCCTTAAACGTATCCCCCGGTAGTTGCGTGTGCGTATTATATTCACTTCAACTTTAATCCGAGAGAGAGAGAGAGAGAGAGAGAGAGAGAGAGAGAGAGAGAGAGAGAGAGAGAGAACGAGAAGGCGTATATAACGAATGAACTCCCGCGCGGACAAGTTGCCATGGTAACCGCTCGAGCGCTGGGCTTAAATCCTTTTCAATGCGCGCGCGCGTTCGTGGTGTTTTGCCACGGCGTTGCTTCTCTCGAGTACTCGGCAAAACAATCAAGCTCTCTTTCTCTCTCTCTCTCCCTCTCTCTCTCTCTCGCGCGCGCGCGCGCTTTTCTCTTTTGCCCAAGCTTTATTTATTTATACGCGCGGTGATTGACAATTTCTTGGAGACGGGGGATCTACTGCTAGGGGATTGATTGTTGGCGTACCTGGTTAAGGTGATAAAAAAGTTATTATTAGAACTACTTTATTGTGGTTCAATTTTTAATCTTATTTATGATGTTACTAAGAAAATCCGTTACTTCAATCAAAATAATATAATAACTAATTTTTACCTATGCAAAAACTATCCTTACGTACTTTTTTTTCTTCCTCACTTTTTGCAACCATTTAATTATCCACCTTAAGCGCTTATTACTATTAGCTATCTAAAATGACTACAAGAACAATTAGAATTTATATGCTCATATTTAACCAATCAATAAGTTATGCACGTATCTAATTTTTTTTGTTACCTTAACAAATCTTTTTCCCCATGAACGGACGAAATTCATGAAGGAAAGTTCCTAGTGTAAGGTATACTAGGTTGAGAATTTCCAGTCGTCGTTATTATTCAGTGTATAAATTACCGAGAATGACTTTTAGTGGCCTGGTACGAGCTAATCCTGCCCGGATAATCCTGCAATGAAATAACAAGCTGAGCGTGAATGTAAATCATTCGGTTTTAAACCGTTGCGGGTCTCGTAACGACGCAGCAACAAATTAATTTGGTATAAAAGTAATATTTCGCTGTGCTTATTTGTATTCGAAATAGCTATTATTGAAGAAGCTTTTTTCATACAATTCTAACTGTAATAGTTACTATGTAGAAGGTAAATTCCATACAGATCTTCGTGTTTAACCCACTGTGCACTAGGGAAATATCAAACAACATTCGTTAACTGTTAAAGAACGTCAACTTAGATGTGGTGAATTGAATATTCATTATTAGTTAATGAATGATTCAATTGTACTCGTAATGAATTATAGCGAATTAAGGGTGAGGCTGGGAAAAGGGTACATAACGCATTTAAATTATACAGAAGTTGTGCCCCTGTTCCAGCCGCGCCCTTAATTATGGAACCAAAATGGACCGCTTCTTATTACGTTAAAGAATAACAAAATATAAAAAAGTATTAATTCTTCATCGACAGTATAACATTTTTTTAAACTGAGAAAAATGATATAGGAAAATTTGTTATAATTATTCAAAAAATTACTATATTTTATGATAGCTTTATGAATCATTAACATGCACTTATGATTTTTTAAATTATACAACTTAATGAAATCATTAGTTTGCTGTAACAAATGTAGAGAAAATCTCTTTTTCTCAGTGTGCATTTCTGTAACATTCAACTGTAGAATACTAGAGAATGTCTGACCACACAGTGCAGTCTTCCACTTACAGAAAGTCCACGTTTAGCGTATGTAACTCAAAGAACGAAAATACTTTTTCCTTTCTCTTATTAAATAATCAACATGAAAAGCCCTTAAATTAGCGCATCACAGGTAAACCCCATGAAAAGCTATATTTCATGGACTAAACTGGCCTCATAAAAAACACAATTCGCGCTAACCATGCCTCCATTGTAAGCGCAATAAAGGCCAGCAGAGCGGGCAGCGCAAATACTACCAGTCGCCTTTTAATCTGATTCCGCTTGTTTCTCTTCATTTGCATCGATCTTTTTTGCAATTATCATCTCTTTTTCTCCTCTTTCAACCTCTGTTTATACACTTTCTTTCCTCTCTTCCACACATTACACAATCTCATTCGCTCCTCTCCCGCTGGAGCAGCAGCGTCATTGTCCCGCTGGATTCATTTGAATTTTTCATTCGAACTTATTCGCTTTCGAATGAAATCGAATGACGAAGAAGAAGTAAGAGCGTGCGCTTCTAAAAAGTCTTTGGAGGGTGCTTGGAAAGAGGAAATGAGTTTACATCGGTGGTAGAAGTGGTAATTTTTTTTTATTTTTCAAGTAGATTTCGAGAATTTGAATGTCGTCGTTTCGCTATATATTTTCAAGCACATGCGCGCTCAAGCAATCCTATTCAGTGTCAATAAAAATGGCGTGAATGAACTGGCAATCGTGACTGAAGTGTTCGCGTGTGTATGTCAGTCAATGCAAATGTTGCGATGTGCGTTGCATTTGGGTGCATAATCAAGAGGTTGGAAGAGGTAAAGGAAGTGGTTGGTATTGACGATTTGAAGAGTTCTCTTTTCATGTAGTAAATGAGACTACGTGATAAGCCTTCAATAAATTATGCCTTTGATGAAACTATACTTACTAGTAAATAAATCTGTACGTTTCAGTTAAATCTAAGGCTCTTCAGAGTAGTGGACATGCCTATAGTACATTTCGATAGTAGTGCGATGATTTGATTTTCTTCTCGTGTGACTGTTAGCGCCCGAGCGAAGCGAGGGTGAAAAGGTCATACGAGGAGAAAATCAACTTCTCACACAAGTGTCGAACCGAAGATTTTTGCACGCATCGTTTATCGCAGCATGCGAGAAACCGAACTTCTCGCACGGAGTGTCAAAAAAAATTTATTAAAATGCATCAAAATACCCTAACGGTATAGTACAGTTGAAAATTACCAAATATATTTTTGTTTTTTTTTATCTAAGTAATCTGCAACTTCGAATAAAACCATTATAAATTTAATTTTAATAAAGCTTTATTTTATTTTGATTTTTTTTTTTTAACTAAAATTTGTTTCAAAGCTCTTTATGTTTAATCGAACACTTGTACTTAAACGCATTTTAATTTATTTGGTTTCGAAAAGGGTTAACTTATGTTTTAGACATTGAAATTCCATTAAAAAATATGGATTCTCTTATCTTTTATTATTAAAAAAATCTACTTTTAATTCTACTTTACTGTATAAAGTTTATTTTAAGCTATTTCACAGTATTAGAGTATAATACAAATCTCACTAAATAAATATTCTCTTTTTCTTTTATCCCTTTTTTACATACATCAGTGTTTATAAAACGAATCCTCATTTTCAACTTAAATCGACTGTGTGAACAGTAGATCTAATCCCTTTTCGCGCAGTATCATCAGTTAATTACAAACTATTCGCTCAGCAAAGGCCAACTTTTTTACAAGACAATATAAAAGTATATGAAATTGTATTGCAGTCAAAGTAGACACAAAGGAACTGAATTCCTAATCTCAATGCATAACACGTTCATTCTTATAGAAAAGTCATTCGACGATCCGCTTCGAAAAATTACAAGCCACTACACTTATACAGTGAAAAGAAAAGAAAAGAAAAGTCTGTCAAACTTTTCAACTTCCAATCCATTTTTCCACCTTATCCATCCGCTCGCGTGCAATAGTTAACTTTTATCAGACGATTTTTCTCCCTTCTCAGCCGCTAAAATTGTCAATCGCAGATCAGACTTCCATTCTGAAATTACGCAGCAAGCGTTCAATTTCCCTTTGCGCTCGATACACATCTTCCTCTCCCTCTCGTCTGTCTTTCATCCCGCCTCTCGCAGCTAGCTCGCGTTATCTCACTTTCCGCGCTCCTTTGTCATATACTGGCGCGCATCTCCGCCTCTCTTTTCGATTCACAAATTTTCCTCTCCTCCCTTAACGTCGCGTCTTTATCGTCTGCCTTTTGTTTATCCTCCCGCGCGAGCGAGATATGACTTTCAAAGTCCGGGATATCGTTCTTACCGTACCAGAACGTCTCGAGGCTCGTTTTGTTTTGTGTATATAAATATAGTATATTCTTTTTCCGCTCGCGTTATCCAGAATTCCTTTGATGCAGCGAAGGAAGACGGAGGGGGAGAGAGTTTGAAGTTTCTCATTTTCTTCGGCGATAATGCAATTCCTGCGGAAGCAGAAACAGCGTGCAACGGTTTTAATCGAAATTGCATGGCGCGCGTGCCTTTTGCTGTAAGAAGAGAACGAGAGGAGGTATAGGTTTGGGTGGAGAATCGAGATTTTTGTGAGTTGTTGTAGTCGAGAACACAAGAGTTTTAATTAATTTTTCAAGAAAGATTTTAGCAGTTTGAGTAGCGCAGATTTTTGCTATGTGTTGTCTAAGAGTTTTTATAAACTGAAATAGAATGATGATATGATTAAACTAAGATAATGTGATATCTTGCCTCTGGTGAAAATGGTTTTATATATGAAATAGTCAAGACGCAGATTATTTTCATCGCAAGACCTGTTCCTTGACCTGCCCTTTAAATTTGAATAAGTGAATATTCACTTATTTGAAGTGAATGTCACTTATACGAATTTAGAAAGTGTCGAAAGACCTTAAACAAAAATTATTGTTGATAAATACGTGAATTCATTCTTTGAAGAGTTTAAAAAGATACAGAAGTAAAAAGAATCATTTTTCTATTTAATTAGTTAATATCATTTCCAGTTTTTACTCTCTTCAGTGAAAAGTTGCTATTTTAGAGTGTAAAGTCGGGCACTGTCGAAATAGCACATACACTACTAAACAGTAGATACACTGATAATTCACTGTAAATAAACTATTTCGAGGTGTATATGCACTTTTTCGACAGTGCGCGCTTTACACTCTAAAATAGTGATTTTTCATTGTTTAATTTAATTTAGAGAGTAAGCAATCCCAAACCAGGTACTAGCAAATAAAAAAAAAATAGAAATGGAATGATTATTATAAAATTAAAAAATTCTATCCGATTATTATCATTATTATCAATGAATGTGAAAACCCACCGGAAAAGAACATTTTTAATAATATTATAAGTACCTGTCATAAATAACAATTATCGTTATCGTATACAAATCGAATATTACAAGTTCGAAATGCCAATTCAACCGCAAATCATGTTAAATTGTATTATTATCAGTTCGCCGGGCATAGCCATAATTGCTGGATGTCAGCATCACACTTGTCATCGGCACTCATTTGCATTGGCGCTTGCAAAAAGGGCGTGGCTCTCAAATTACGAGGGAGTCCTCTCTCTCCCTTTAGCAATTCGAATTACGCGAGTCAATGGAGAGGGTATTAAAAATTCAGATTTATGAATGAATACCCGGAACGAGGTCACCACTGCTGCGTCATTTCATTGATTTTTCATGACAGAAAAGCGTTTAAAATGAAAATTGCTAAAATTAACCGATGAAGATATCGATTTGCGCAATCGGAATTCGAAAGTACTAATTGAATTTGAATGTTTTTACATAGTTTTTCATTATTTCGCGTTTACTTATTTGAATGATATAATTAATTTCTCACTTTGAAGATCAACTTTATTTTTAATTGCTTCATTTACATGCATTGTGAAAGTTTTGTTTTCAGTGCGCGAAACGGGAAACTGCAATTTCTGAAAGTAACTTTGTCGCGATGAACTTATTTTGAACTAAAATAGACAGTGATTACTAACAAGAAAATTTAGCTTAATGTGAAAGTTAAATAGTTTTACAGTTACATCTAGGAGCAATGCACTTTGAAAAAAGAAGTACATTTGCACAGCAATAAAATTTGTCCAGTTAAACTTTACTTTGTTGCGTAGAAAGAAAGAATGTGGGGTGAAAAATGTTAATTCGAACCTGTAATAACCACGCGACGTGACTAATCGTTGATAGTACTAACCTTATATTGACGGTTGATTTTATAGGTAGGTTACAATTACCAACGAAAGCTCGTATAAAAATTAATTACCATTTTTATATGTTAATGAATTTTTCATTTAACAAAAAGGAACAAGCTTTATTATGTTATAATCCTTATAAATGATTCGTAAAATATACAAAACTTTTTCTCGGTGCATACAAACTTTAGTTTTTTGTTTTATTCATACTTTATGTATGCACTACTTAAAGTGTAAAAAGATTCCAAAGTTTTGCATGTACTTGAATCAGTGTTAATATGTTAGTTAAATGTCTGTGTCTATGTTTATGTAATATATTATTTGAATACTGTGAATGAAAAAAATTTGATAAAAATTATTAAGGTATTCTAGGATTTCCTGCCAAAGTCGAAAAAAACGTTTGGTATCGTTCCTGTAAAACTTGTGCAACATTTTTAACTTACAACAACCCTTTGTCTTTTTTCACGGGCTTTCAATGCCAAAATAACTTAAAGATAACAAGAAAACTTTCATAGGAGAATAAATTTACTAATTCAGTTGTAATAAATCAAACCCCACAATATATTTCAAAGACAAAACTTAAGTAGAACTTTGACATATTAAAAACCGTTGCCAATTGCCACCCCTTTTCTAATTTTTAATGACAATAACAAGTTTTATTAAAACTAAACGTTTACAATAAATTTTAGTTGGTATACTTTACATATGCATTTTATATCTTCGAACTAGATCCGAAAATATAATAAAGACGTCTCCTATGAGTAGGCAATAAAAATCAATAGAAAATTGCCCAACATACATCCTATCTTAAGTGTAAGAAAGAAAAAGTCCACCTGAGCGCAGCAGCGCTTGATGGGCATCACCTTGCGCTCGCGCCTAAATGGATCGCTCCTCTAACAACGCTACCTTTCCACTCTCTCTGCCTCTCTCTCTCTCTCTCTCTCTCTCTCTCTCTCTCTCTCTCTCTCTCTTCATGGGAAAAAAGGGAAAGAAAAGCCGCCACCACCGACGGAGGCGCATGCAAATTGAGTTTTATACACTCTCCCGTCGTGCAAAACTTATCTCGGCGAGAGAAGAGGGAAAAAGAAGGCGAGAGCAAGAGAAGCCTGCAGCATCACCTTGTCCGCGATCGCCCTCGCCCGGAAGACGCTCTTAACCTAATTGGGAATCGACGTTCGTTTAACGGCCACCCGAGGCGCCTCCTTTCGTATACATATACACGTATCTACACATATATACGCGAAAGAAAGAAGCACTCTTGCTGCCGGAGGCGAGCGACGTAGGGGGCTTTTCGCTTTTTGACTCGACGAAGAAGGGCCGCCAGGCGCAATCAGCCGTGTTGACTGCTGCTGCTTCGTCGTCACTTCAACGAGGTAGAATTTCCCTATTCTTTGTTTCGCCGGGTCGCTGGGATAATTTCGTTCAAGTGGATAGAGCGCAGAAAATCGTCCGCTGCAGCTTTCGGACGCCTCCAGATTTTGTATGGCACTCTATCGGGGATTTTGAGGTAAACGGAGTGGTAGGTGTTACTAGGGAAATCTCTGAGTGAGCCTGATGGGATGAAAGCGGAAGAGTGAAGGAGAATGGGATTTTATTATTCGTTAGGGTTAGGGTTGGAAACGCGTTAGTAATTTCGCAGCTTGGCAAAAATTGTTTCTTCGTGGAGGAAGCTTTAGGGATGATGAGAAAAAGACTTTTTGGAGAAAATATAACGTCAAAAATAGGTACCGTTGCGGCCTTAGATTAAGCCCTTAACTTTTCGGTTGTATTATCAGTGTACTCTCTTTGAGCCCCTCGAAAAGCTTCTCTACCGGTTAGATTGTTCCTTCTCTTAGATCTATTATAAAGTCTTTTGGTATTCAACATTTCCAGTGTTGGGCTCCACCAAGGTGCTCCCTTCGGTACTGGTTTCAATCGCAACCTACAGTTGTTCTCGAAAGCATTGACGATATTGTTCTTCAGAATCGCACCGCAGTGATGGAGTTTAATCTGATTGTTATATATTATATACCCAGGAACATCTTGAGCTTGATCCCCAGTTCTTCAATATAGGTGACCCAGTCCGTCTTCTTCCGGTTTCTGTAGAATTTCGAAAACTATATGGTCGCGATTCGACATGGAGATCTCATCCAAGACTCTCCAGCCTATGATCGCACGCCACATAGTTCTCATAGCAAAGGTGATGACAAGGACCTTCTATTAGCATTGCAGAACATAGGTTTACACCCTCTACTCAAGAAGTTAAGGTTGGTGGTGAAGAGGAACTGCTAGAGTTTCTCTCCCCTGTCGTTCGAGTCCGAGCTGCCCCACGCCAGATGGGATTCCGTGAGCATTACATCCTAATAACCGGACCCAGCCCTTGGCTTTGCAAAATTTAATTAGTTCTATAACCTCCGCTATGCAACCACCACTTTTATCATGCCACCTTTCTCGCCCTTGTACCAGATCTTAGCCATCGCCATGTCACGTAAGCAGTACTTGGGTAGGTTTTTCACTCTTAGGCCCTTAGCCAAGAGGCGCTTGAATGGTGCCCCCTCCTGCATATCAGCTGACCATGTCCCTTCAGACTCGCTATGCCTTGCCATGCGTCTGGCTTACACGGCCGAGGCGTTTTTGCAGCGATCTAAATTTATTTTAGTGAAAATTACCTTAGAATTTGCCATTATCTATAGATTCATTGGGTAAACTTCTTCGAGGGCTGCGGATCTTTCCTAAGTTTAGGAAGTCGCCCCCCCCCCCTGCCTCACATCCCCGTCTGAGGCAGGGGTCTCCACCTCCATAGTATCGGTGATACGCCCATAGTTTGCTACAACTTTTTCCTCCCATACTAGGCAGTGCACTCTAAAACTCTGCCCGAAGACGATGGCGCAGCTCCCTCCCCCCTCTAACCAGTGACCTCGAAAGAGTCCCGTCCTGTGTTATCTGGCGCCGAAAAAATCAGTTTTTAAAATGCACCCTCCGGAAAGGAGTCCTTATGAATGAATTCCTTTTTGTGTTGAAATCGATTTTATATTTTTGAAATCATTAAAATCGCTACAAATCGTTAATAACGTTTTTCACAGGGAATAAAATTTTAGTAGGCACGCGTTAGTTACTTATTTTTGGACGCAAAAGTAAAAGAAAAAGTAAGTTTTTCAATTTGAAAATGGATTTACTAGACATCAAGCTGTTAAAGGGATACATAAAAGGACCCTTTCCTACAATAATTCAATTAAACTTTTAAAAATTCCTGAAAATTTCAATTTTACATCATTACTTAATTTACATATTTTTTACAGTTCAATTGTGTTGATGCGGTTTCCCAATATTTCTATACAGTGACTTATTTTCATTTAAGATTACAGCATACTCCTACTTATTATTACTATTATTATTACTCTATCACCTCCTCTTCTAAATTATTAATTATTAATTTCAGACCGAAAAAAATAATATTTCCTAGAGTCCCGGGGCACATTTTAAAGTATCCAACACACGACTTTATACGGGTGTTTGTTTTGTACGTGCCTCGCACGACAACTCTATATCTCCGTTGCGCTCTCTCTCTCTCTCTCTCTCTCTCTCTCTCTCTCTCTCTCTCTCTCTCTCTCTCCCTCTTTCATGGTGCAGGCGAGGCGTCCTTTCAGAATTCATAGCGCTGGGCGTTAGTACCGCGAAAACAACATTTTTTTCCTTGGCAGCTTACGAAGTGTACGAAAAATAATATAAATTTTGAAGAAAATGCCCGTCTTATTGTTTTATTCCATGCCAATTTTTTTTTGCATGAAGTATGTTGTGGAAATATGTAAAGTCGTTTTTACTTTTGAAGTATTACATTTTAAATTTACAGTAGGAGCATTTTTCTTTTTCAGAATAACTTGTCAAATGAAAAAATAGTTAAATCTTTTTTCTTTATGTATGAGCTGCTACAGATACAGTGAATACCAGAATCCATAACAGGTTTCTACATCTTTCTTTTTGTAATAGTATGTGCCAGTAATCACCATGCAAGCCTCCCCTTTCCTCCCTGCTCACCCCTTATTCCACCAAAATTGTTGAAAAGTATGCAAAAAAAATGTACTATTTCACTATTCCAAATCAATTTCAAGCTTTTGTCAGTGGCATACCTACATTACAAGTTAATATAAGCTATAAAGTGAAAAAGATGGAGAATGCTTTAATATTTTTTCCTTACCTTTTAATTCAACATATTCAATATTAATTGTCTTCCATTTTCGATTCAGTCTAAATACAATGCAATCAGAATCATTAAGGATAAATCAATATCGGATCAAAATAAACGAAAAATACAATAATGGAGAAGTCTTTAATGACTCAAACTTTTAACATACACTTTCACATCCTTCCGATTGTATGTTATATACATCCACCCGAATCTGACCTAACTCCCAAGCACCCAGAGAACCAAAATAAATAAATAAAACACCACACCACTTGTAATAAATTCACATCAACTTCACTTCAATCGTCCGCTCCACCCCCTTCACCGTCCGCCATCAACCTCCTTATCACCGATCGCAATGCACGGCGGCTAGCTATCCCAAGGTCGCTCGTGCAATCCATTAAGATTTCTCGCGTCAGCCTCCCTCTCGTAATTTACACTTAACAATGGATTAGAGGTAAACAAAGCGCTCACGGGTGGAAAGAATCGGCCAACGGGTGTGGGGAGGGGGGGAGGGGCAAAAAAAGAGACCTGGTGCTTTGAATTCGAAGGGAACAGCAGCTGCAGCAGTAACAGCGACGCGGCTGGTCATTGTTTACAGCCACCGGGCGGCGCGCGGACGTGTCTCGCCTGCTCGAGAGAACCCGCCGTTACACAGGCCCTCTATGTAGCTATAGTGTGTGTGTATGCGTCCATGTGCGTGTGCATCGCACGTATAGATTTTTTAAAAGGCGGAAACATGCTAATAGCCGTCGTCGTCGCCTCTCTCTCTCTCTGTCTCTCTCTCTCTCTCTTTCTCTCTCTCTCTCTCACTCTGGCCACATGTATGTATATTTGGCACATTGCAAATGCTGCAGTAGGCTGAATTATTGGCCGAATGCACCCGTATTACATGCAAATGCGTTTGATTGACTGTATAAATGGATGTTGCGCGACGACAGTGGGATTTCGGTTCGCTTCAAATTCGTATAAGGGGGATGGCTGCACATATATGTCTGCTTGTGACTTGTTGATTCGGAGATAAAAGTATTGGCTCTTTGGGTATTTATAGACGTCGTATACTTCGGATGAGCGAACTTGGCCGCTCTGCAAATCCTCGGTTCCTGGGGAGGAGTCCTAAACCTGGTTTTCATTTTGCAGTGGGTAAGATAGAGGTGGAGCGTTTGAATCGGTTGTTAAATTTTTAAGATTTAGGAATGTTCGATTGATACGCAAAAAGATTTTGAAAAATGTTGCGTGACGGCGTTGAAAACTTTATCTTGAAGAGAAACGGTAAAATAGTGTATATCGTTGACGAAGTGAATGAGATACAGTCCGATAAATCTTGCAGGAGTGACGGTTGTCGGGATACGTCCGTCAAGAGGGAAAGATGGTCTTTTTATTGAAATACGAGTATTCATAGGGGAAATGATTCGTTTTTCTTAGACGAGTTTTTTCTAGGTCGTCGTATAGCTAAAATAGATACAAATTTTCTGCTGTAGGATTTTATTTCATATTTCACTGATTTCCGATGCACAATAAACACAATTATATATGCATTATGTACGAGGAAATCCTTTCTAGTTTCAATTTATTTTTTTACACTTTGTGTAAGAAGATTCCACGGGCTAAATGGCTGAGGCTTAAAAAGAAAGGCTTTTTGCCATTTTCTTCAAAAACTACAACCTTTAAAATAATGTGTCAGAAAGAAGTTTTTTATAACTATAAATTAACTATAAATTTTTTTCCGTGGATGAATGTCCTTTCCGGAACATTAGCACACTTGTGTTTAAAAGTTCGTTACGAAGGTTGTGTATAGTAGTATCGATTTATTTAAAGAAAAAGGAAGTATTTCATTGATATGATGTGGAAACTCTCACATTCATCCATCCGAAAAAGAAATCAGAGTCATCGTTCGTCAATTTACTTGAAAAAGTATAGTGGGAAAAAAGGCTATACAATTATAAGATATTAGTACAAAGTTAGTAATAAAGCTGAATGAATGCTCATAAACATTATGAAAGGTGGGTAAGAAAACATCGTTAATTCTTCATTAATTCAATTTCAATGCGAATTCTCACTGCACCACCAACAGCACGAGTGAGAAATTTCCATTTAACAGACACCCGCTGAAAATGGAAATTAAAATCACCAGTCACGCGTGCGCACCACTACTCGCAGGGTTGAAAATATTTGAAAGCACCGTACTTCACCCAAATATTACTCAATTATATAATTTGCATCAATTTCAGTGAAACTATTTTGCGATCCCAAAAACAGCAAGATTTGCGCCCGCGCTGCATGAACCGAAAACCGTAAATCCGGCCAAAGTGCGAAAAACAATAGCCTTCTATACTTAGCCTTTGCTTTTGTGTACGCTACCTGCAGCCTTTGACTTTTCTCGTACCCCAACGTTCATTATATGCGCTGCTGACTGTTGTTTTTTTTTGTCGTGGGCTCGCTCGGGACACGATTCGTAATCAGGGTCGGCTGATTGATGAACATTCGAATGATTATTCGGCTGAATAATGGTGATCGTATAATAGATGAAGTGTGCAGGCTGGGTGAATTTCAAGGGGCTTTGAATGTTTGATCAGGGATGACAATTGGATTGGAATTGAAATTATGGAGTGTCGTGTGCTGTGTTGATATAGAAAATGAGATATTTTATTAGGATGTCGGATCATAGAATTAATTTTTGTTGATATATATATAAGACTACTAAAAAATTTTATTAGCCTTTCGAATAGTATTTTCTATAAGATGTTTGCGTTGATTTAACTTTATTTGAATTTATTTTGAATGGCCATTTGCAATCAATATATGATATCAATATATGATTTCGAGTCTAATTACAGCAGACTTCTATAGTAAATTTTTCCATTTTTCTTTTCCGAAAATTCAAAAGTTATTATTATTATGTCAATGTTGAAATAATAATTGATGAAAAAATACAATCCCATTTGAGAACAATTTCCATAAGCATGTAGTTCTATATATGTAAATTTCAACAAACCTTTAGCAGTTTTACCTTCAGTCTTGAATAATACCGGTTTATTTTAATTCCGGCAAACAACAACTGCGATTCTGTAACCACAATTCCCTTTTAATAATCTCTTCCTTTGCGCAACCATCCAGCAATAAACAAATAACACAAGACACGCCAACTCTTCATCACTTTCCACCCCCCAAGCACCGAATTTCTCGCCCGTCGTCTCTGCCCACAATTCAAACAGCAGCAGCGCACTACACCCGTCCGTCGCTTCCGGCTATACGACGCGAGCGGCGTGAATTATCATTCCAATTTTTCCGCGTGAACGCTCCGTTTGAGAATCGCTACGCTGACCGGCGACATTGCTGTCCCCGGAGACGACGACCGGCGTGCAACGACGACGACGATCGTTACTTCGCGCGAGCATCGAGTATGTGTGTATACTAGAGCCGAGGGGCATGCGACGATGAGCTGTCCTGCGGAGCTATTCGTTTTCTTCGTTAAGTTGGTACTAGGAGCTGGAATGGCTTGCTGAGGCAGGTTTGTCGTGTATTTGCTGGAGGGAGAGGGCTGCACTCGTGATATTATGGATGAGGAAGAAGTCGTGGTGTGATGGAGGAAAGAAAATGGTTTTAGATGTTTTTGCAGTATATGATAAATAAGATGAAGAAAAATATAAGATTTGATTGGCGTTGGTTTGTTTATTTGTCTCCGAAGAGAAGCTTTTTCAGATAAAAATTAAAAACACAACAGTGTTCATCGATTATGCTTCTCTGATATAATGTCAACAAAGTATGCTTAGAGCATTGAAAATTAGGTGAGTGGTAATTTGGTGGTACCTTTTTTTCGTATACCCACATATATTAAAGTTATCATTAGAGTCCTGTATCAAAATTTTTTAATTCACATAACTTCGAATTCTTTCAAAACGTTAATTTTTTATTTGCCTAGTGAAGTGCTTATATAATATGCTTAATTGATGCTCATGATTCATTGTAGAATATATTTACATTAAATTACTGAAACTTCTCCATTAGTCGGAAAATACTGTATATAGCAAACTTTTAGCTATCGCGCGAACTCAACACTGAAAAAATTTTGAAATAAATATACATCTACTCTATACAGAATAGATAAACTCACGATTATATATTATACAAAACTTTTATAATCACCCTACCGTCTACTCATCCGCCATAACTTTCTCAATTTCGGGTACTATATAAGTTCATAGACCGCACTTTCAGCTCCCTTGTACAACTTGCAAAACAAATCGACCGAAGCCCATTACGATACAACCATATTTCCCTTCCAGAGCCTGCGAGGAGGCATTGTTCAATGTAGTATGTAGTTACATTATCCACCGAAGATAGGTGCACGCGCGTTCTACGTGAGAATCTTTAATGCGACCGCCAGGCCGCGCTAAATCAGCGGTGTATAGTATACGTATACGTCGTAATGCGATTGTCGAGAGTGCGATAGTATGTCTAAAATGGGCGCGCGCGCGCGAGAGTGAGAGAGAGACAGAGAGAGAGAGAGTATTTGCATAATCCGCAACGCGCGCGTGACAGGCTCCCAGAAGCATATCAATTCCGTGAGCTAATTTCATCAATTAGCCGGGCAGCCTCTCAAGATACAGTTGTTGAAAGTTGACCCACTCCTGCAGCTCGTGATAAAGTTTACCAATAATATTACCGTTCTATACATCGCGTCGCTCTCGTGCTCAAGTGTATATTCATACATTCCACCTGTTTCCTAAAATACACATTTTGTTGCAAAGTTCCGAAAGAATTTTTATTTTACATCTTCCATGTGGTCAGTATATTGGCAAATCCATGATACTTTTAACTAATTGTATTTTTTTTTTTTTTTTACGGAATTGATGACTGCTATTAGCATGGCCGTCGAAGCACATAAACGATAAACGGGTGTAAAATCTTCAATTTTTACGTAGAAAACCAGTCCTGTAATCTATATTAGTGGGTCACGCAGGCCGCAGTCTAGAGCGTACAAAACTGCCTAAACAAGGTTCACTTTTCGAGAGTGACAAAAAATTGACTTTTTTTGAAATTTTACATTTCAAGATTCTACACCTAGTCTCTTTTATGTGCTTCGCAGGCCATGCTAATAGCAGTCATAAATTACCTAAAGAAGAGTCACACAATACTTAAAAGTATTATGGATTTGCCCATATAAGTATATA
>JAPYZO010002144.1:32479-56182 GCA_030522905.1 Torymus flavipes
CCGGATCGATTTCAATGAAACTTCCGGGAATCGAGCCGTGGCGACGGCGACCGACAGACTGCGTGATTCGACTCGTCTCGCCGTCTCGCGGTCGTATAAAAGGAAGCTTTTGTGAGTTTTCTATGGTCGTGGTTATTCCGGGCGCCGATGGGAGAAGATTGGATTAGAAAATTGGTTGATTTTAATAGAGTTAAGGGTACTTTCGAGAACGTATTTCTGTAATGGATATTAGTAATGCCGAGAGGAAGTTTTTTATACATACTGATAGATGGAAAAGTGAATAAAAGAATGTCTAAAATAATTCTTGATGAAGCTGAAGTTAGCAGGCAGGTAGATGAGAAAAGCCGTGGTTCTCAGTCAAAACGTAGAATCGCCGGAAAATGATTTTTACTTCAAAAATATGTTCTGCAAACCAAGTCGTCAAATTCAAAATAAACATTTAAAATAAACAAGTACTGTTTATTTTAAAATATACATTAATAATTTTTATTATGAAATTTCATCACCTTTTTGTAATTTTTTTATTTGTAAACCACCAATAGAGGTTATAACAGTAATAACATTAATATGCCACATAAAAGAAGACTCGAAAAAATTATTTTTATTGTTGCCTCATAGATTATTTAGGTATTCACATGAACCTTTATGTTTTTCTCTAAAGCCAAAGAGTAGCAGGAAAATGAATTGCGCAATTTTCAATCTCAACAGTCCATCTACATCTACCTATCCATATATCTTCACTTTTTCACAACCCTCTCTCGGGAAAAAACGTGTACCCATAGCTCTTCAATAAAAAAAACCACTAGTCAACCTCCAACCCATTCGATACCCTATTCGTTTCACGATTTCCAGTCCAGCAATCGATCGGCTGTCCGTCCATCGACCTCGCCTCCGCCTCGGAATTTCATTAAAACGATTACTGCCAACCCCACACACCTACACCTCTTTTTCCATTCCGCTCTCGAAAATTCTCCGGCCCGTCGGGAAAACGATGTTTCTCGCGCAAGCGCACATGACACAGGCTGTTTTCCGAAAATCGAGAGAGCGTTCATGAGATCAAAGGAGCAGTAGCTTTCTACTCACTGAGTTTCTGTAACGTTGTTTCGTGACGCGGTGGATGCACGCGAAGCGAGCATATTATACGAGGCGTGCAAATATTTTCGTCGACGGTATAGCGGTATATCTCGGGTGGGTGGTCTGCGTCTTGGTTATTTTGTAATGGTTTTATTATCGAGTTCGCTGTATCTGGGATACTAAGAAGGTATTTTGAGGAATTTTTTTTTTCCGGAAATTATTTATATTCGAGAAAGCTCGTGGTATGCGAAGAAGAAGCGTTTTCGCAGGCAATGTAAATGTTTTGTCAGGAACGCTAGATAGCGTTGCATAGTGTTGTTCAGCTGCGTCAAAATCGAGGGTAAGTAATATTTTTGCAGTAATTTTGGTTCATCAAAATTTAATATCCGGAAAATATTGATGCACAGTATTTGTACCACAGTACAGCTATTTTGCATTCTGATCAACATGATATGAGATTGACGAAATATATTGATTTATCACACTGCAGTTAAAATTATGTTCGTTCCAAACGTTCCAAGTTATCAAGACTCTATAGTCAGCCCCTCGACCTCGTTAAGTTACCATGTATCATTTAAAATTTTAGAATCCAAAATACAGCTACTTACACGTTTTGCATATTCCGAAAGTACAATATCACCGCCCACGTCGCGGCGCAAAATTCACGAAAGCACACACCAAACCTGCGTAAAACGCAATCAGACGCTCGTAATTCAAACAATTACCGTCTCGCACTGGGTTGAGTATAGCGAGAAAGAGTTGGATCCGTTTAAGGATGCGCGGGTGAGAGAGGACAAAGTGAAATTTACAACGCTACGCCGCTAAATTTCACCTTAATCAGAAGTAATGCGTCGAATAAAGTCGCGCGTTTCTGTATATAGGCAAGCGCGCGAATGCGAAATCTGAGGATCTTTTCCCTCTCTTCTACGTTTCAAGCGCAAAATTTACCTCCGACGGGAATTTAAAGTAGCTTTCGAGCTTCTTTCGCCCGACAAAATGCAGACATTTTCTTCTCGCCGCTGGCGTGGAAAATTTGCGTTATCGGCGCGTACTTAAAATTTTCTCGTGTTCTCTTTTGTTTGCTGTAAATTTGCCTCTTACACGGGATATTGAATCTGATAATGTAGTGATTTTACGGTACTGAAAGGATGCACAATATTAGTAATCGGTATGAATATGAAAAAATGAACAACGTAATTTATTTAAAAAATCAAAGCTTAATGGCACTTAATGGCAGAAAGAGTAAAATATTCTTTTACAAAAAGTATTTTCGTAAATTTCGAGGAGTAAGTTATTTCAAATTGAAAAAAAAAGTCAAATTTACTGTTTAACTTTTTCGATTAAAGTAAATTTTAATGTTGCAAAGCAGTTATACTTTATTATTCCGCCACCAAAGTACTTTATTTCTCCACATTTCCAAATGTTTCTACCTTTCTTTTCCTCGTTCAACCTCACTCCCCGGAAGTTCACATATAACGAGCGTTATACTGCCGCATTCCCCTCATTATTTCTCAAAAGACCACCAAAGCGTTTAAGTATTTTCTCCCCGCGCATTTACTTTTAATACTAGTTCTACAATTACTCCATGTACACTCACTCGACCTCCGTATATAACCATTCACGCATAAAAACCGTCGTTAACATTAAAAAGCCGCGAGGCACTATATATGACGATCGTTAGCCTGTTCAAACGACAAACACGAGCTGCGGCATCAAACCACTTGCACTCGAAGATTCGATCGTCCCTTTACGCGTACATAATCGCGTTAATTGCGTTGTATGTGTATGTATATGAGAATATACTCGGTGTATAATATAAACATACCAAAAAGGGGCACTCGAACATCAGTCAGAACGAGCGAGGGAAGTATTTGCATTCGCTCGATAGAGCCATTGGCAGCGCGGGCTTGGATTTTTTCCCTTTTTAATTACACCCACGCGCACGTGGAATATGCACGAGAGCCAAGCGAAAAGAAAATTGCATCATCCTTGTATGTGTGCGTATGTGTGTATGTGTATGTGGGTGTATACACACAGCTATCCCAGTAGTCGTCCCCATTGAGGATGTAGAGAGGCTGCCATCCGTAGCGCGCGTGCACGCGGAAAACGTGAAAAAGTAAAGAGCCGATGGGAAATTCATCGACCTTTTACCCCTCCGTGTACGTACGTGGCTGTGTATGTATGAGAGAGTAGATACGTTTATATGTGCGGGTGAACAGGTATAGGTGTATGAGTGATGGGGAGGACAAAACGAGGACGCGGGTGCCGCAAAAAGGGGAAAAAGCATCGAGGAAAGAAGTGGGAAAGAGAGAGGGAGAAAATAAGGGAAGTAGTCCACGCAAGCAAGAGCAAAATGTGTGTGTACATATATATGTGGAAAGCGGAAGGGTGTATATTGACACGAGCGTGCATGACAGAGAAAGAGGGTTGGAGGAAGGAAGAAAATTAAAGGCAATTTTTTTCTTCCTAGGTGAAGAAAAGATAAAATGAAGAGATTAAAAACTAGCAAGGCGCGAAAGTGTAACGTAGCGTGACGCTAGAAATATTTAATTTTGCCTTCTCTCTCTCTCTCTCTCTCACATACTTCCTCTCGTGTTTCTGCCTGGAGATAAGAAACTAAGAAGATGAACAATGGCAGGGATGAAGAGTGAGTAAGCTACGCGTGTGATGGAGTCAAAACGGAAGGACGGGGGCAACGAGCGGGTGAAAAATTAGGTGCTAAGAGAAACAATTTTAGCTAGCACCCAGAGAGCAAGAGATAGCGAGAAGAGCAAAGAGAGAAAGTTAAGAAGCGAAGTAGGTGGAAAGAAACTCGGACCGTACACGCAAGAAGAACTTTTTGACGCGTACACGCGCGTGGCGCCGATAAAACTATATCGTCCTCCGCGAAGAAGAAAAAAAAAACAGATAGCCCGAAAACTTTTCGTGGGTCGACAAACACAAAAATACGACCCCGCGAAAACAGCCCTCTTGCTCTCCGAAAAAAAAGGTGAAGAGTCGAGCTAGCCGCTCGCGATAAAGAGACAGACGGACAACCAGACGCGATGTATAGGTATATACAGGGATTCGGACGTAGCAGACGGCGGTGCGGTGGGGCCGAGGAGAGAAGCTGTATTGATTGGACGTTTTGCCGGGGACCGAGTCGCGCGTGTGTGTGCGCACGCAGCGCGGCGCGACAACCGGGGAGGACGTAGCGCGTGCGAAAAGTATTTTTTTGGGGCGGGGGGTATTTTTGGGGGAGGGTTGATAAAGCGGTGAAGAGACTGGGGGGAGAGGTTAGGTTTGGGTAGAGGAGGACAAAGAAAGTGGCAAGAGATTGAGCTAGAAGTCTGGCACGAGTTCTGCGCCGGTGTAGGAGGATCTTGGACTTTTCGTGTGTTTAAAGCTGGCGAGGAGCCAGGCTTCTCGTCAATTAACGCTTTGGGGGTAATAATGATGGGGGTTAAATAAAAAATGTCAAATTTGATGAAAATTTTTGAATTATTGCATCCTGAATAGTTACTATATATATATATGCTTTTTTTTGCATTAAGATTCTTGTTTTTTTGTCTATTATATATATATTTATAAGAGCTGACATTCATTAGTGTATTGGATATATAGACAGCATGAAATGAGTAAAATTTAGTAATTCAGTAGTTTAAAATGTATAAGAAAAATCTAAGAAAAGTTTGAGAACATCCCATCAATAAAACTGAACTTTTGACATCCTTAGCTCAAACACTAATTCCTTTACAAAGTTACAGATGACACTTAAAAATCGTCTTTTCCCTAACATCAAATTGATCCCCAGCTGACTAAAATATCCTCGTATCAACCAGTTTCTCATTCTTGCAGACCTTTACTGCCGATATGCTGATTTTCACCTCTTTTGGACACCGAGGACATGATTGAAAATCAGACGATATTGCGTTCCAGTGACCAAACACGTGCGAACGATTGGATGATCGATTCTGCTCCCCCCTCCTTTCTCTCTGGTGGTCTTCTTGATTGTAATTGGCGATGATTGGTCAATTAGGCTGACGACGATGGGGAGTATATATACTGCACCCATGTGTACGCGTGAAACTGCCGGGGGACACTTCGCAGAAGAGCCAGTTGCAGACGAGGACTAGAGGATTGCACAGAGCTCCCGGATTATCTCTTGTTCTGTGTGCTTTCTTTGCTCCGGGGAAATTGTATTTCTCGCGTGGGTCGCATTTGAGAAGCGGATTTTCTCGGAAAGCGCACCGTTCTAGTCTTGGTGAATTAAAGAAAGGCGGTTATGATAACAGTGGTTTGGAATGATTATTCGTTCAAAATATTCTTCACGTGAAGAAATAGTACGCGTTATAGGAAAAGGTTTGAAGATAATATTTATCAGGTAGACGTGATAAAAGAACTAGATAAATTTGATCTTAGATGTTACAGTTTTTCAAAGATTAAATGCAACGGATAGCTTAACAAATTGTACAACTTTTATAAGCTGTGGAGTCTGTCTTTCATATTCATCATTTGAAAAACACGTATACTGTCAGTCATTTCTTAGGCAAAAAAAAGGTATCTAGAAAAACTCTAAATCAAGATTGTTCACAGTTAATTCTATTTTTCAACCCAAAAATAGAAGACTATATCGAGGAAAAACCGTTACATCACTAGATTTTTTCTACTATTTTTTTATCAAAAGAACCATTTTCCATCACGAAAAGGTAATCCATTTCCACTGGGACAAGATCGTATATACTATCCGATACGTAACGAATCACTCGTTTATAATTTCAAAAAGTGCAAACTCTCTTCCTTCTCCTCTCGCCTCCTCTACACTCGATGCAGCCTGCCCTCGGGGAGCTGTAGCATCAAGTCGCACAATAAAGGGAACCCGGACCCCGAGGGAGTACACTTGCTACTACGTCTTTGCTGCTGCTGCTGCTGGTGGTCAGTTCCTTGGGGGTAACCTTGAGTGTAGAAAGAAGTTGCCAAAAAAAGATACAAGACACATCTTGCAACAGTTAATGTGCATCGTGTCGGAATGACGATGGATGGGGATGGTTGGATTAGCAAAAGTCTATTAGGACTACTGGGTCGGGTCGATAAATAATAATGTTGAGAGGAGTTGGAGGAGGCAGAGTTACTTATAACAAGGACGTGAAAAAATCTATTCTGATTGGAAGTCTGGAGATAGATAGATCTGAGTTTTAGTTAGTTGATGAAAATCATCTGACCATGGCGTAGGCTTAGAGACGATAGAAAATATGGTGGCGAATTGAATCATCTACTTGATGCAATTATATTTAACCAGATGTACGTGTTCTGATTGCGAAAAATGCTGGTGAGAATTCCTACCCATACGTCATAATTTTAGAGCTAAGAATTATCACGCCAGCCATTATTATCGACTGTACAAAGTTTCGCAAGTACACCTGCGTCGAAACATGTATCAATTCCTGACATTAAAAATTCGATGAATCGTTCAATTATAATAGCACGCCACAATTTATTATACTCTATGAATAATTACGAGTGTAATTTGGTACTGTTATAGATTGGAAAATCATATTTCACAAAAATTAGATACATGGTTTATTTGAATTATATCATTTTTAAATTATATCATTTATTAGAGAAATTGATTCCTATGAGCAAGTATTTTAATGTCTTCTTATGAGATATTATTCCAAATAACCAGTAAAATATGTCTGACAGAATTCATATTATATTTTCTTCAATTTAAAAGATGCATTAAAACTTTCGGAAAAGAATGTCGGATAAAGAAATATCCCATTATAATATTATTTCTTCGTGTGTCTGATACCGTACAATAAGGATGCGAATATATTTATGTACAATAAGAGTGCAGAAAAAACTATTATTACGAAACATAAAAATCCTTCATAAAAAGTCGAGAACAACTTACTCTAATAATAAGGTAACATCTAAAAATACAATTTTTTTTTTGTAAAAAAAAATAAAAAACATATTTTAACTTGATAAGTATCATGTAAATTCGAATAAAAATTCTAGACATTAGAGTATAATATCAGAACCGAATGTATAGACCATGAAAAGCCTCATTAGCATCGGTAAAAGCTTTTCTTTGGTCTTATTCGTGATTTGATACCATTTTGATAACTAATCCTCGTAAAAAAGAGTTGAATGTAGAAATGAAAACATTTGCGCAGAAAACGGACCATTTCATTACGGTAATGAAGGCACTAAATCAGAGTTGACCACATAATATATAAAAGTAAATTTCAATGCATAATACCAGTAAAAATGGAAAACTCACTTTATTAATTGGAGGATAATGAAAATCAATTGTAATGAATGTTTATCAGACTGATATCCTTTTATTCACTGTTTTATTGGAAAAAAATGATTTTTTGCACAGTAGACATATCAATTTGTAATACTCATAAACTTCTGTAATTGTACAGGAGAAATGTAAAGAAAATAATACATAATACCTACATCTACTTCTAAAAAAATTCCCAATGTTCCTTTACTACCACAAAAACCATTTACAAAAACGTTATTATTCGTACGAACTGTTATGTAAATTTAATCAACTCCAACCAACGTATCAGTCAATACTCCCCCATTATTCCTTTAACATCTTTCTCCAGACCTCATCACCCTTTTCCGTCCAACCTTTCAATTAAACGCACATCCTTCTCGCGAATTCCATCTCACTGGATATAATTAAAAAACGGAAGGAATCAACTCTCTCGCGAGCGGACTCGGAGCAAACAGCAGTCGCTGTGCAAATCTCAATTTTCGTGGGCAAGCTAAACGCACACTGCACCGTATAAGAGGCTCTTTAACAGAAAGCGATTCCCCGTGCCTCTCTTCGCGTGCATGCGCTCGTTAAATTTGCTCGGAATGAGGAATATGACGTCCATGAATGCGTATGTAATGTGTGTGTGTGTGTGTGTGTGTGTGTGTGTGTGTGTGTATGTGTGTGTGTGTGTGTGTGTGTGTGTGTGTGTGTGTGTGGATGTGTGGGTGGTTGCATATAATGCTGTCTGTAATTTTCATTTTACATCTTGGTATTTTGCGAGATAGTGGTAGAATCGTTGAATTGGATTCGTATGAATGTTAAAGTAGACTGGCGGTTGTTGCAGTGACCAAGTACTTAAACACGTTTGATAACTATTTTCAATAGAATTTTAGGTTTTAAGTAAAAGTATGTATATAAAACATTTTGTAATTACATCCATACAGCATTTTCAAATTTCAATAGATTCTTAATATTTAGGCCTTATATTGTTCAGAGAAGACAGATCTATACTATAACTCCAAAATAAATATAATTAATATATTAATAAGCGGATCGTGTAGCCTATACAACCTGAAGGGAGGCACAAAAATATCTTTTTTTGAAAAAAAATCTTGGTGTTTCCTATCTAAACTCTAACGCCATCCTTGTTCGACAGTAGAACCGACAAATCGAAATTCTTCGTTAAATTTTTATTAACAAGATTGTATCAACAGACGTACATACTATTTTCTGATCACTTACCAAAGACACTTATCACGACTCTTATTAATCCGCTTACGAAACCTACTAATTTGACTTTACTGTCGACAACGTGCTCCTCCACGCAAACATGTTTGTCACCGTGTCAAACAAACATCGACGCATGCAACATTTTCACATCCTCTTTCCCTCTTCCCTCGAAAAATCACATTACTCCATCATCCCCAGTCCACGCTCTAGTCATCTGCATTCCCCCCGCTTAACGCGAGTTCGTGCTTGGTTGGTCGGCCGGCCGGATTTGCATTCCAAAAGCGACAGCAAGGGAGGAGGAGAGAATGACGATGACTGTTGGATGGACCTCCAATGAGCGGTTTCTAATGCGGGAAGGGGGCTGGAAGTGCAAATAGATGCCAGGGCCCATTTAAATTCTGCAGGCAAATAACGTTGCGAAGTCACCGGGGAGGTGGAAGCGAGTTTAGAGTGGCGCGAGGCTTGTGAGGTAGCTTGGCCGTGAGGAATCGATGGTAAATAGTTGTGGCGGCCGATCGATCGGCGTTGCTGCTGCTGCTGCTGCTGTTGGTTGTGGACAAGTGAATTCGCTCGAGAGCGCAAATATCGAGGGGTGTACCACTGATTTTGAATCCAAATTTTTTCTAGTTTCTAATTGATTAGGGGGTTGGGAACAGAGCAGTCGCTGTCATGGAATTGCCTTTGTGCGAAGTGTAGAGAGCTATAACTGCAATTTCGAAGTAACTATAGGTATTTTCCAGCGCAAAAATTGTCTGTATCATTGCAGCCAGGGTAATAATATAACGCGGCTACAACGAGCTTTTGCATTAGATACCAATTTTCTGTAAAAAAAAAGGCTAACGCATAATTATATAGTATTTCAAAGTAGAAGCTACATGCATTGATTTAATGCATTCGGCTTATTTTATGCAAAATCTACTTTAGCGTTTTAATCAGTAGAAACGCTTTGAACAACTGTATTTTCGTACCCGATTTCAATAATCTTTGGTACCTATATATGTCATGAATCCCGAATAATTTTCTCATTTTATAGCTTCAGAGAATGGGAATATTTCGTTTGCGAGAAAATTGCGCGGATAACGTGTAGTGATGACTTGTTAACCCTGCTATTGAAAATGTAAATCCCATTCATGGAAATTGAATACAGATTTTTGCTGCACACAACTCAAATGAGATAAATTAATTTTCATTCCAAATGCATCAATCTGCGCAAATATCAATTATCTTTTGATGAAAATATTTACTCATAGAAATGACTCTATAGACTCGGGAAAAAACACAAATCAATATACCATCTTTGGCAAAAATTTGATGGAGCTATTTTTCGAGTGTTGCTATAAATAACATACATACAATTTTATATATAACGCAAAATGAATGGTTTTACGTTTGCAGGGCTGTACGAGCGTGCAGACCGTTATGTATAGGTTTTACGAGGATTGGATTCATGGTTCTTACGCGATAGTCGGTTTTACGTCGTTTCCCCAGCCCCTGTATGCGCGCTGGTAATTTTATAACCACGGATTACAATGAAATAAAAATTTTATCGACGTCCCAACGTCAGACACTAATCGTCTATACGTGCAAAATGCTGCGTATAAATATGCAAGAATTTCGATCACTCGACTGTCTCTTCCTATCCATTTTTCGAATCGCGTGAGCTATTTATAGTGCCGAGGGAGGACGAGGAAAATATCTGCGTACGCGGCAGCAGCCGGCGATAGCATCGAGCGCAGGGAATAGACAAAGTTACAGCCTTACGCGGATTCTAAAAATACACGCGCATTGAATCTGCGAATGCATTTTTCTCTATCTCTCGCTCCCGCCCTCGGAGCGACACTTTTCTAACTGTAAATCTCGATAACACCCTGTCGCAGCGACTATCCAATTCGGCTGAAAATTGTGGAGCAGCAGTAGGAAATATCGCGTCTGCTTTTCCGCGTTTAAATTTTCAATTCCCTCCCACTAAAATAATTCTCCGACCCCATCTTGTGAACAACGTGACCTCCCACATTTTTCTCTCCATCCAACACACTCAATACATGGGGAATGGGAGTTCGATTATTGCTGCCGTGTCAAAGAGAAGCCCTGGCGAAACACCGTCTCTTGAACGTACAATTCGCGTTCGATTCTCCGTTCCTGCATTCGGTCGGGATTGAAACGAAAAAAAAGGGATTGACGAAGTCTGTCCTAAGGCTTCGGCCGGGGGGCTTCCGAAAAAATTTGCAAGATATTTTCGATCGATCGTTCGCACGCATGTATAATGTATATATGTATGTGAGTGTATAAACGAGAGATAGGATGTTTATCGGGCGAATTGTGAAAACAGCCGACGGGGCAATTCTCTATCCGCGAATTGATTGTTCGGTTTTCGATGCTTTTTTCGCGCCGGCGGGTGGCCGCAGAATTTCATTTTTATGCAAATGTAGCCGGTGCTCAAAATAAGCCAATAAAGAACGCCGCTGGATTATCGGAGTTTTTTTTTGTCGAGGGAGAAAACGCGCGAGGGCGAAAACGCGATGGTTTGCGATATAGACTGGGCGGAATAATATTTACAATAACGAACGCGGTTGGAATGTGTTTTTTTGCAAACTTTCATGCTACACATAGAACTATTGAGCTGAAAAATTAAAACAAATATTTAGCGAAATATAGTAAACACAACGATCGAATAACAAACATGGTATTTCCCGTCTAGGTTATCGCTCGGAGCTCCCTCTCTCCTATCCAGTAAGTTTAAAGTAAAACAAATCGAGCGTTTCAGCTGTGCTTTTCTTTTTCCTTCTTCCCTTTTAGCGAAGTTTTTGCGACTCGACTCGACGGCGATTCCTTGATGATACCTTTTTCTCGGCGTCTATACGTGTCCTTTCTTTCCGCTGCTCACTCCCTCCTGCTTTTAACTTTCGTAACTTTCCTCGCGGAAAGTCGCGCGCGCGCTGGCATATCCGGCCGGAGATCTGGAGATTGGCGGATCGGCGTTCGCTCTTGCTGCCGGCGCGCGTCAAATCAATGTTCGCGAAAAGAGTTTCGAAAGTTGAAATGAGAAGGCGAGTCCATCAGCGAAAGTAAAAAAAGCGAAATGATCCGCACGAGGGTTAATTAATGGAAACTTTTGCGCCGTTACGTGGAAGCTCGAAAAATCGAACCCTAGATCCTCGAATTTACTGCACTACTGCAGGCGTCGTACATCTCGCGCGATAACCGCGGAAATCGTGCCAACAGATCTCAATTATCGCCCGAGATTATCCTCCCCTGCCGCGCGTGAGATATTAATCTCCATGCATAAGTCCGCATTAAGCGGACCATTTGGCGCCCACCCGTGAATCTCGACACCTCCTGAAACATTCTCTACCATTTTTATCGCTTTAAAAATACGTCAACCCGCTAAATCAGGGGGGAAATTCGAATGCGATTGACGTGGAAAATATCTCCCTCGCACGTTTGCATAATCAGTCTAGACGACGCGAGATAGGAGGTCCTTTGTATTCGAGTGGCCTGTCATCCAGTGCGTATACGCGTGTATATGTATGTATGCATGCGAGTGGGAGGCAATTGTGCGCGAATAGCTTCTAGGAAGGGCGCACCATTACGCGCAGCGGAATTCTTTGTCTCCGGTGTATGTGTGCTGCTGATATAAAGAAGAAGCGAGAGATGTCGGAGGGTTTTTACCTTCGCCAAGTTTATCGGCGGAAAAGCGTTATTTTATTCGCTTCGAGGTTAAAAGGTATATAGAATTTGAAATAAAAAGCGATGTTATGTTGTTTTTGTTTGTTTTTTCCGTTTTCATCAAAACGAGTTGGTATGAGTTACCGAGTGGCAATGCTGTAATAGAGAGATTGAAAAAGTTTTGCAATTTGTTAGGCGGTCGTTTTTAATATAAATTGTTTATGATAACGGTGTTTTTATATGCGGGAAAACGAATTTTCAAAGCAAATAAAGCTAGGAAAATATTTGAATGGCGAGTTCGAGCAGTTCTTTTTGCATATCTTCATGCTGTACCACACTCGTCTATGATGTTAACTGGTAACATTTTATTTCGTAAAAGTTTTTCCACAATTGCTACATGTTTTGATCTAAACATAAAAAAAAAATTTCAGTCTTTTCCATTGCGATTACTTACACTGTAACACGTGAACCCCTAATTACTCCCCTATTCATCTTCTCAAATGAAGAACCAATACTTTATCATTCTTTCACCCGTTACATTTGGTCCGACATCCTAAATTAAAAAAATTTGATCCCAGATCAACGATCACAAAAACATGAAAAAATATATTAGTATAATATATAACAAAAGTTTCCGTATAAAAAATAACCAAAAAGTTAAAATATAGATGAAAATACCACAACATCCAGATGCAATTGCTCAACGCGATACATTTACACAAAAAAATTTAATTAACCCTACGATAAATATACGTAAAATCTAATTTTTTCAAAAATATCGTTTTGTTCGCATTTTTTTAAAAGTATGCTTAAAGCTTCAACGAGACTTATAATACATGAATTATTTCGATAAGATTCAAAGTATACGTCAGAATTTTGGTCAGGGTTACCAGTTGGCGACCTTCTATCCTCTTCACTCACGTGTAAGTGACGTCACATTCTTTGAGAGTAAGTAAGACAATCAAGTGTCACCATGTGGCAACCCTAATTTTGGTAAGGCATTTGGTGCAGTGTTTATGGAGTGGTATTGAGTGTATCAAGAAATGAACAATGATTGAAAAAATAGGTGTGTACTCGGAGGGTTAATGATATTATTAATAATAAAAAGTCAGTAATCAATATACCAAAATATCAAAATGAAAATAACAAATGATATATAAGAAATATTATACAGCCACCGCGTTTTGGCAACAGCAGCACCCCTGTGCCGTGA
Source organism: Torymus flavipes (assembly GCA_030522905.1). Taxonomy (NCBI): domain Eukaryota; kingdom Metazoa; phylum Arthropoda; class Insecta; order Hymenoptera; family Torymidae; genus Torymus; species Torymus flavipes. Next base: position 45,919 of record JAPYZO010002144.1, read on the forward strand.
CAATCAAACAATTCAACCGCTCACTTACGTCACTCCCATGTGCTAAATATCGTCTTATCTCGCAAGGGTGCGGGAGATAATTGACAGCACAAATGCGTGTCTCTGCATAACGCGATACAGTCAACGGGTGTGTATGTACGAGTATATAGTATATTGTAAACGTTGGTGGGAAATGGAGACGGAGGAAGGACATGAGAGATAGAATGATAACGTAGCGAGTCGGTGGGTGATGAAACGGTGTTAATGAGGTTGGAGCAAACATGGATTTGCAGGGGTTTTAATAACGTCTGTCAATGTGAATGAGAAGAGTTTATTTGGACGAAGGGTGTGTGTTTTATATGTAAAGAGGAATGTTATGATATCATAAAGAGTCTTGCGGTTTTTATAGAGGTAAAACTCATAGTAATTACTTCTTTTGGCCTTTGAGAAAAATCTTTGTGTGAAAAGAAGGCTATTTACGGTGAAAAATTATTAAAATTTTATAACGACTTTTATTTGACTATTGTTACACTCAACCTAAGCTGTTTGCATAGTGTGCTTATGTTAAAAATAAATGATAATGCAATCAGAAGTAGGAAGTGGCAAACCCTTTAAAATTTCTAAACATCAAATAAAGGAGATTTTTGTATGAAATTCAATGATTTCAAAGATAAGTGTCCGTGTCAGAAAAGTCAGATTAATCGCATCGCTCGTTTGGATAAAAAACTTTATTAAAATATGAGGTGCGATTTAAACTGGCTATTTTATAACTGTAATAAATAATACGTAAATAAAAATAAAAGAATGAAAGTTTTCATTAAAATGTGTGACAGGATTGAATCTGACTATTTTAACACGGGTACTTACAAAACTAAATATCTCTTCCCCAAACTCAATTCCTTAAATCCCAAATCAAACGCACGGATTCTAATCATCAATACCAACTACCCTACCTCCAACTTTACGAACTAACTTCGCGCAATACCCGTTGAGTCAACGCTTATTGCACTATCTCCGGCCTTCTCCATCTCTCTCTCTCTCTCTCTCTCTCTCTCTCTCTCTCTCTCTCTCTCTCTCTCTCTCTCTCTCTCTCTCTCTCTCTCTCTCTCTCTCTCCCTCTCTCTCCAAACTCTTGGAGCGGATTGTCCCGCGGTCGTGGCATATATGCACATACACAAACACAAGTATATAGAATCTGCTTTGCATCTGGCAGGAGCAAACGTTCACACCATTTGCGTGCCGCAGTTTACTTTGAGGGACGATATGTCGTGCCATGAATAAAGAGTGGAAGAGGGTGAGAGAGGCAAAGGACGTGATTTAATTATGTGTGCACAGAGGATAGTATATATATATATATATATATATATATTTAGAGAGTGAGGGGGGGGGGGGATATGTTATTTTCGTCGAAGTGGTAGAAATCGAAGAGAAGCGTGCAATTAACCGTGAAAGAGCGAATGCTAATTGGTATAACATGTAATACAGTGATTCACTAGTTGGCATTATACAAACACACCTCGTCTTTGCGGTTATTGGATATCCTCTGATATTTGTTTCCATTCATTAGCTGAATTTAAACGTAACACGACGTCGGTACACTTTCTATCGCCCCGTATTTTTCTTATTATTTCGTCGATTAATAATCTGATTTGCTCAACATTTTTCATGTCTCTCTGACGCCATAGTTTTCATTTGAAAACACATTATTAAAACAGGATTCGAGATTATTTTAGTTATTCAAAATACCATCTATAGGATTAAAAAGAGTTTCCGATTGCTACATCGACAAAATTCCAAACGAACTTGATTAAAGTGCGCGCGAAATATTATCGTCGGGTTTATTTGAACGCCACGGGTCCTCTGTTTCGCATATACATTCTTAATTCTCCGGCTTCGTATTTCAGATTGCGTGTATATTTACCGGCAGCAGTAGTAGCAGCACGCAACGCTGCCGGTGAGCAGTTATAAAATTTCAGACCCTTCTTGAGTTTCAGCCGTCAGGTAGAAATCAACACTTCGCAGCGCTCATTATTATTATTTTTTGTTACGTCTCCCGATTCCCTGGCGAAGATTAAATCGTCGCGACGGTGATCCTTCTTTTTCTTTCTCTCATTTCAGTTTGAATATTACATGACGTGCGAATGGGTATAAAGAATTCGCGAGAATTGCGTGGAAATAATGCACTTACGTGGCGGTGCGGAGGATAGATTGTGGCTCGACTTACCTGAAACAGAAAAATACATTGTATGAGTAAATTTTTATTACCGTAATAGTAATTTTAAACAAATAAAAGAGGTAAAGTATGTTCTATACTCGACGTCAAAGCCTCTAATTAATTCCTCACCAAGGACAGACAAAATATTTTAATACCCTTAAATTTACAATCACAAGCATGTTTCTTTACTAATTCTCACTCTATACAGCCCATCCGAGCAAATCTAAAAAAAAAAGAACAAAAGAAAAACTTCTCGCTAACAATGCAAAACCCAATTAGTCCAAAAGAAAGCTGTAAAACTCAAACATCCAGCCCCCTCCATCCAAACATTTCCCTCTCGGCGAGCGACTCGAACTTGTCGAAAATTGTCTCGACGGCAGCAGCGCACTTCAGCCTCTTCATTCCGCCCTCTCAAAAGCGCAGTACGTTTGCCGTATCAACAACGCTGCCCGAGTGTAATAAAAAGTCTCTCCTCTCGCGCACGTGCGCTACGTACAAAGAAGGAAGAAGGCAGCAGCCCGAAGGCGCGTACTTGACAGAGAGACAACGCACGCGGCGGCAGGCATTTGCATGCGTCGGGTCAGTTATTGTCTCTCTTTTGTTCCAGTCAGGGAGCATTTTTTCGCGGTGACAGTTCCTTTAGAATTTGGAACTGGGCCTATTAGGCGTTTCCGGGCGAGGTGTAATGTAACTGGACGGGTTGAGATTTCTTGACGTGTCAATCCGTAAGGTAAGAGTCGAGTCGATATTTCGAAGTATTTATAAGGGTGTTATTTAAACGTAATTTTCAAAAGATTTAAAGAAAATTTTAATAGTCAAATGAGACGTAATTTTTACAGAAATCATGACATATATGCTTGTTGGCTCTATAAGGAGATGACCGGATGCAATGTTTAATATATATATTCTGGAATTAACCTTTTTAGTACGACATATAATCTTTCGTTTAAAAAAAGAAAAAATATACTATTATAAATCATAATACCTTATAGACGAGAAATAAGGTGTCCCCACGAAAACAGCCTTATGACACTGTTTTCATGGGACATCAATTTTTCTTATGGAAATTGAACATGGGAAAAATGAACTGATTGATGATTAGCCAACAGAAATCTGATAAAGAAGCGAACAAATTTTTCACAAAATGAAAATTAAAGTGGATGAAAAGAGCTTCAATTTAAGCCCTCCATAAGAAAAATTGATGTGCGGTAGTGTCATAAGACTGTTTTCGTGGGCTTTAAGTCAAATATTTTGCAGAGTTGTTTCCATTTTTTTTTTTTTTGACCCTCCAAGAGTGGATTTCCTATAGGACTGTTCATATATAGGTCAATAGGACTTTAAATTATAAGTATCTCTTTCCATAAAACTTGTCAGGTCCCCCTTTAAAAATCACATTTTCTCACATTTTAATTCGACGCATCTAATTCACCTTCTAAAATCCAATTTCACCTTAACCCGTTTAATCGCCCCTGTCTTTTTTCTTCCTCTCTTATAACGAGCCACGGAAATTACGATTTTCTTCATTTTTCCCCTCTTCCTCTCCCTCTCCTCTGTCTACCCAGCGTCCGTCCGTTCGTCCGTCCGCGCGCGCAAACGAAATTAGAAAGGCGCGTTGAGAATTCGCTGGAGCGACGCCAAGCTCCGCGAACCTTGAAAGCGCCTCTGCTCTCGCGCTTTTCCATTCGAGCGCCGCGGTCAATTAGCGAGCCACCGGCACGTGCGGATACGATGATTTCGAGCCGCGGGATCGATGGGAATCGGATAGCAACGGCTTCGATGATTTATCGCTGAAGCATCGGATTTTCGGGATAGAGTGGCAGCACACGTGGGAAGAGAGAGAGGCCGCGAGAGATGGATTAGCCGGTGATTGATTGAAATGCTCCAAGAGGATTTTTGGATTTTTTAATTTTTTCGGTATTGTGTATAGATTAATAAAAAAGTGTTTTAGTGATTTGAGAGAAAAACACGAGTGAAAAACGTAAGAGAAAAATAATAATAAAATTTTGGAAGAAAAAATATTCGTCATCGAGGAATTGGAGCTAATTTCGCGCTGTGTGAAGTTTTCTTGACAGCTAGTTGTATAAATATTAGCGTAATTCCATAATATTTGTAAGTCGCCTGAAAATCGTTGAGAATTGGGATTCGGAATCGGGAGTGTAAATTCCACTAAAAAAACAACCCATTGTTAATTAGCTCTTGTTATTTGAATTTACCCAGTCCAACCACCGGATTGTCAATATTACCTCAGTACTTACTTAACCGATATGACACTAGCATTCAAATGTCGAAATTCAGAGAATATGATAACTTCGTTTGCTCGTTTCGAAGTACGAGAAAAAGTTGACTTAAAATTGTGCTAATTAACGTTGTTAATGAACGTTTGACTTGACGTTTGATTATTACACATTCGGGAATAATGATCTATACGTGAAATCGTACTTAATGTATGTTTGGCAAAACAAAGACTAAAGTAACGCGAAAAAACTTTAGTGCGACTATAGTACTATTATAGTATTATTAAAGTACTTTTACTCTAATTTTTTTTTGCAGTGATAATAAGAATATTTTTATATTTACACGCATAATAATAAACTTTAATATAAATTAAAAAAAAATGTACAAGTTTGTTATTTTTATCAAATACTCATGCTATTCAAATAAATTAAGAAATAACACACAGAACCCACCTGACTCGTATTTTTTAGTCTCGCTGTATTTTACGATTGTCAAAACTTATTCTCATTATTTCTCGTTGCTTTAAAAACACGTGGATATTATTTTTATACATTGTGACATTATCGAAATGAATTGTGCGGCATCTGGGAGGTCGCCAGACAAACAATTTATCAGAAAAAATCGGAGCTGTTCTTTGTGCGTCGTAGTAAATTTTGCACTTTCGCTGAAAAAAATGTTTCAGCATTATTAATAGCTTCAGCGGTCTCAGCCACATCTAATGGATTAACGTTTTGCGAAAAATTCCCGAAAATCAACAAAATTTATGATCTTTGAATTACTCTAGTTAAAAATTTCCCACTATACGCGGCTATGAAAACTAAAATGTAGTTCGAAGATCCGTTTAAATTAATGGCTTCATCCCCGCCAATTTCACATATTCGGAATGAAATCACCAATAAAATACTTTCAACACTTTAAAATCGTACTATATTACCTCACGTACCTATCCACTTTACCACTCTTCCAGAACCAAACATTCCATTCACCACAGGATACCACCCCTATACACATACACGTCGCCTTTCTCGTGTCTCGCATCCGCGGTCACAAAAGCCCACAGGGCAGAAGAATCGAGCACCGCTTACTTACCAACATACCTCGCGAAATTCCCGCAGCTCGCAAAAAAGAAAGCCGAGCGCGCACAGGTATTGGACGACGACGCGGTAGCGATGCTCTCGTGTTACGTCGCGCACGCACGCGAAAGAAGGGACGCAATCAAACCGGCCGAGAGGGTCGCCCGCGCTTTGTCTTTGCAGCTTTGTCTTCTGGTGAGCCGCAAACCACTACTACTACTACATTCGACAACGCCCGTAACAAGAGCCTCAAAGATGCGGAGAAGAAAGAAAAAGGAGGACAATTGCGTCGAGGATGATGCGCGCGGCTGCCGCTGCTGCTATGTAATAAGCATTTACAGACCATAGGTAGAATTTAAAATTTTATATAATCGTGTGAACACGATTTTATAATTATGTGAGCAACAAATTGTAAATTGAAGTATTTTAATCATACAAGAGATTCAGTCAGATTACATAACTCAAAACTCAGAGTTACCCATTCAAGTTGCTACGTGTACAATGGAACCGAAAAAAGACTATGCTTTTCGCTTTTCATAGTTGATGTGGTACAAAAACAGAAATATTTTCGCTGATCCAGAATGTTACCGCTACAAAAATACGCTACGTAATGTACTTCACAGTAAATAATAAAGCTTTAATTATGCATTTATCATGGGACAAAAAATTCCTTTGTTCCCAACAATTTGTACGATGCGGCTGCGAGAGAACAATGCGCGAGTACGCGTTTCCATTTTAATTAAATTTGATAGATCTGTATTATGCTTATTAACAGCGAAATAATACCGATGAAGTGTGGAGTTGATTAAATTTTTCTCTTCACAAAAAGATGGGGGATTATGGTAATAAACTAATGAAACTTTTCATCACAATAATTGAATATAATGGAAAAAAAATTTAATTAAAAAAGTTACACCAATTCATTGTATTACCATACCCGAAGAATAATTTTTTTTTTCACAGTTTAGTTACAATCTTGTATGAAATGCAGAAGACTTACTTTCGTACAGCGAAACTGAACTTTTAAACCCCCTCATGCATCGCTAATTTCTGCCTATCCATCTGCTTATCGCTACACGAAGAAGCACGATTTATAATTATGACTTTTGCCCTCGTCGCGGTTCGGATTTGCCCCGATCTTGTTAGCCGCGAGAAGCACTTCGAAAAGTAAGCCAATTTATGAAGTGCGCTCGAAAAGTTTTTCGTCTACCGCGAATGCGATTCTGTATACTGCATGGGAGTCCTAATCCCGTAATCCGGCATGCTTGATGATTTTTGTGGAGATAAGCATGGGTAAGGAGATATGAATGTGCACGACTAGATTAAAACTTCGCTCCTGCCGAGGTTTTTCCCTCTCCACATCCCATATTAAAGTCTTAGTACATATACGAATTAAGAGCCGTGTAATTTCAAAGACAAAAAAATTAACACAACTTTTGCCACTTCAGCTAAGTTCCAAGACAAATTCTTTCCATATTATGTTAAAACTTCATGTCCCTGATTATATCTCCGTACACGGAATTCACTTCGCAGCTCTCCCTCTCTTCCCCTTCTCTCACCTTTCAAAAAAATCAGAAAATCACTCGGGAAAGGAAATCCCTTCCTGCATCAGTACTCACGTTTCGATTGCACAATGCAGCTCCATTTCCTGCTGGGAATCCGAGCTGCTCCCAGATAGAAAACAGAATTGCGAATAACCTGCGATGAAATGCGCCCAGCGTCCCTCCATCGAAGATTGCATCGCTCCCCTATCTCGTATAAGAATTGAAAAGCCATATTCACGCAGGAGAGAGAGGGAGAGATAAAGCCGGCGAATACCGCCCTGCACTGATTAAACCGAAGCGCTACACAGGCCGGGCTGTAGATTGGCTGCTGCGTTAAATAATAATCTGGCGAAATCAATTATGGAAATCTAGCAGCAGCAGTAGCAGCAGCTCAAAATTCAAGCGAGCGACAGTGTTTGAATGGCATTAACGACGTTTCGTCGGATTTCGGACGACAGTCCGAGCGTCGCTGCACTGGTCGCCCGCCGTACACTTTCGGTGTACACCAAACGTACACGTACGGTAGAGGAAGAGGCGATATATATATGTGCGTGCGTGTGTGCGTATGGATTTAGCGGGTGTATTTTGCGTCGCATGAAAGTTGCAGAAACGTGGTACGAGGGAGGATTATGGTGGTTCGAGGCTGCGAAATCGAACATGTGCAGGGGAGTTTGAGTGGGCGATGGAGTTTCTGAAAGGGTGATTGGAGGATTTGAATGCACTGGGGAAAATGTGATTGGCGTAGAATATTGATGGAAGTTTTTGTTGGTCATTGGAGATTCTGCGCATGCACGCAAGTCATTAAATTAAACATGCGCACGTGTGTGAGAATGCTCCGCGGATGTAGTTTTTAGACTAGGAATTTATAGTTTAGCCTAGAGAGAAATGAAGGAAGGAAAAAATAGGAAGAAAATCTCAAGACTTTTTCTACATCGGTATAAGTGTACACTGACTTAGGCTGTCGTTATATTGTACATTGCTGATCAACACAGGAAAAAAGCAATGTTGTAAATGAGGTTAGATATCTTGTTTTTACTGGGCGGTACTGATGTAAAAACAATTGCGGATTCATACTAATTCTACTTGAATGTTCGGTAAAATAACAATTGACCACGACTTTGAAACGAAAACAACGTTTCTGATGACACCGCAGTAACTTCAACATGGAAAGCTAACGTTGATTCAAAGGAGCATTACTTACGGAACTAGCCCACGTTAGAGTTGAGGCAAAACAAAGGCTGTGTCGAACTGAGGAGTGGCGAAAGCTATTATCTTTATTTTTGCTAAGGATATTAATTTGATTTTTGTCTTTCTTTGTGACTAAGAGTCTGAGCTGAGAGATAGACTGCAACTCTTACCGAACCCCTATATCGGGTATGTTAATGGTGCCAAGGGGGATGAACACACCTCGCCCTAGAGGAAGAAGTTCAGTTGAGTGAGAACAGACACGTACAGCGATTACTTTGCATGTTTACTCGTCTACAAGATATCGCATACGAAATGTCACACACGTACCTATGGGTGAACCGAATTATCGAATCGTGAAGTGTGTCATTTTTCTTTTTATGCTATACGGTAGGCGACTGTGGAACCAGCTTTCCTTAACAAACAAATTATTTTCCAGCAAGACCTTTTCGGGGTGAGAAACCACCTTGAACCTCACATTAGGATCTTAGTCCTGTTCTAGCGCCACTGGGTAGCAGAAATAGAAATAACTTTGGATGATATTTATCACTGATTGTTAAAACGCGTCATCGATATGGTAGAAAACGAATGACAAAATTAGGTTTTCTTATGTAAAATTACGTTGTCAGTTGAAATTTCACTAATAGTCCTCTAAGCATCTATCACAATGTATGATTTTAAAATATTTATCATTATCCATTAGCAACTATTGCACAATTAAGATCTACACGTACAATATGCGATTGCAGCTCTGGATGTTTGCGTTACAACATCAATACACCCTCGAAGCAGCACCACCACCAGCAGCATGTATGGGCTTTGTAAACCGATATATTTAACAAGTTCCTATATACCTACCTACTCACATGCAGTACGAATTGTACGAGCCCTCCTGCAATAGAACGCGCCTAACGAAAACTGCGCTCGAGAGCACATATATATTGCGTGCGGTACTCGCCATCGTAAAAGTTTCAGCGACGCTGAGGGATTTGCAATAGAGCCGAAAGAGAAAGGAGAGAGACGCAGCAAATCGAGAAACAAGAATTGTGCAGCAGCCGAAACTGCCTGCCACACGGACATGTCGTTGTTGTGATGCTTTTCGATAACGCTATGAAATGTAGCTTATGGACGAATCCACGAAAATTTTAACTCGATGGTAAGAATTTTTTCAAAGTAATTTATTGCTGTTATCTGTTTGCTATGCGAGGCGCACTTTCCATAGACTAACTTAACGATCTTCAATGAAAATTAGCAAACCAAGTGCATAAGATTCGAGAATCAAAAAAACTGTCATATTGGAAAATGGTACTTTTTCAGGTAGTTTTAATAGGTAGTTTTATTCATATCTGCGTTACGCCGTGTGTTTCACACTCATAGCAGTTCAGGTTTCGTTTTCCAGTTTCCATTCAAGATCTTATAACCAGTCTAGAATTCGTTTGCTTTGCATGCTAAACGAAGAGCAGCAATAAATTAATTTGAAAAAATCCTTACAGAAAGGTTGAGAATAATGTGGATTTGCCCATGTGTATAAAGCTTACAGCGTGAATTTTGGCCTGCCGTGTGTGCGCACAGTCGCGCCGTTAACAGCCGTAATCCTTGTTTACATCCTTCGTGTTTAATAGAACAATGAAACGGTTCAGATAAGGGAGGTAGCAATGTTTTTAATCGCGGGGATGTAATGACGTTGCTTTGTTTGCGATTGACGATCAGCGATTTTCGTTTGCCCTGGTGTTGAATGGTGGAATCGAAAGATGAGGGTGGGACGGGATAGTCGAAATTCGAATTAATGTGAATCAGAGAGGCTGGTACTTTGGCTAATGGATTTGTGAATTAGGAGTGTTCGTGGCATAGATGATTGTACAGTGCGGTATGAGTGATTGGTATTTAGTAGAAGATTATGTTTCGTGTCTGGGAATATGTGGTAAAAATAAGAGTTCGATATCATCCATCAACATTTTTTGGGTTCCTTCTTCTATATATCTGGGCATCCTTTCGCTTTTTGTAGAATATATATATATATATATATATATATA
>JAPYZO010002145.1:0-15506 GCA_030522905.1 Torymus flavipes
AAATTTGTTAAAATTTTTCTGTTTCAAATCGTAATTCGAATAAACATATTTTATATCTGAACTATATACTATACATATAGGAGCGATAAATTCTGTTGGAGGAAGCTACGTGCCAATATATTGGCAGCGGTTTTTTATCTATATAAAAAACCGATAGAAAATCACGAATACAATAAGATGTTTTGTAAATATCACTAGTAATGATTTTCTCTACTATAATAACTATACGTAAATTAATACTATTGTAGCGATAAAAAAATATCTGAAAAAATATAAAATTGATACCCATTGCCATACTAAGAATTTTAGGATAGTCTATATAATGGGAATTTGAGTTTTTAAGTAATTTTTATATCATATAATAAATAAAAATACATCTTAATCAAAACAAATGGCTAAAAAATATTTGTACTAATACTAGAATAATACTTACGTATATTAATAGCCGATGTAATTTACCATTAACAAAACTGCGTTCATTCTATTTTGGCTGTTTGAAAATTTTTGATCTATTAGAAACAAATGATTAGCTCTCCTAATTCGAAAATACACCCAATGGTTATAACAACGTACAACTCATTTGGACTCGAAATACCTACACCTGATGAACCTATGATGAAAAAATAGGGCTGCGTAGATTTCGAAATATAGCGAATGTCCATATTAGGCACTGGGTCACATTCGGGAATCTTATACAATTAACGTAAAATTTTATAGTCAGGATATTTAAGGAACTTCTTAAATGAAATACCGGTTTAGGAAACAAAATACATGAAGACAAAAGGGAATTAGTATGTGAAACCGCAAATGCGAAATAAAGAAGATAACGCAAAGAAGAGCGAACACGAAGAAGTGTAAAAGTAAATAATGCTTATAAGACATGAATGTATCATGGTATTACAAAAAATCGAAAATAGACATTTTTTGAAATGAGAAAGAAAATAAAAAATGAAGTTCATAAAGCAATTAAAACAAAACGCACGACAAAGGAAGTACATAAATCACGTTGTTGTGAAAAGAATAAAAGAAAAAATATAAAAAAAAAAATCTTATCAACTTTTATAAAAGTATAAAAATATATAAGATCGTATTAGTAAAAAAATTAGTTTAGTAAAAAAAGTAAACTAATCCATTTAGTTTAGTAAAAAAAGAAAAATAGGAACACTAACTAACGTGGAGAGTGCACACCCTCTGGGAAACGGATTTTCGCGGGTATTGGAAAGTCGATTTCTGGTACCTAAAAATGAAGCCCAGTGTTCCGAATTTCATTTCATAGACCCTTTTTCTTGAGATATGAGCAATCTCATCTCAAATATTCTCTATTTCGTTATAAAAATGATGTCCCTTCTATTGACTGTCACATTTCCAGTATTTCAGATACAAAAACCAGGAAGAAAAATTATAAAAGTAGACAGTAAAAGCTAAAGTTTAAGCTCTGATTTGTTGAAAAAATATTGATTTTTCTATCTTTGATTGCTTAGAATTTACTGAAATATCAATATTTTTTGTCAAAGCTTAAAATTTAGCTTTTACTGTCTACTTTTATAATTTTTCTTCCTCGCTGTCGTATCTTAATTACTTGTAATGTACCAGTCAATAGAAGGAACATCATTTTTTAACGAAATAGAGGATACTTGAGATGAGATTGACCATATCTCATGAAAAAAGGCCTATGGGATGAAATTAGGAACACTGAGCTTCATTTTTAGGTACCAGGAATCGAGTCTTGGATGCCCGCGAAATTCTGTTTCCCCGAGGGTGTAAGGAACCTGGAAATAAGACACCAGTGCATATAAGATTAAATTGTATCAATTGATCCAATAGTTATTCGCCGCTCGATTTTAATATTACCAAAAGTGTAAATACGCGCTGCCGTATTGTGGGCCACTCAAAATTTACATGTCCAATTTAAATCGACCAATCACAATCATTAGAGGGGACAAACTCAAGGCCATCTCTTTATTATATAGGAAAATCTGTGCGAACTGTTGTTTTATGTATTCGGTCACTGTTGGTGCGCACGGAACAACCCATATGTGAAGGTAAATGCGATGTACAAAACGCACTAATTATTACAACTCATATTTGCTTTATTATCTGGCGCAAACGCCCACTCAAAGCGTATATATAAATATCCGTTTCATTGAAGAGAAATTGGCTAGACTCCAGAGTTAACTTGTTAGAAATGATTACTTGAGCACTTGACCAGAGTACCAGGCAGCTCGTAAGCGCGGTGCCACCTCGTCCGCTTTTGAAAAGCATGGCCCGTCCTCTCCGTCGGTAAAAAACCAACCGAGTCGCTGTTACCAAGCATCGATTGGGCAGCCCTCTTCTTTACCAGTCGCTGCTACGATCCACGAGCCCGTTATCTACTCGACGCGCGCAAGTATATACCACATATGGAGCCACAAAGATAATACGCGCGGCGTCACCTGTCTATAAATAACCCGCGGGCGGGCGGCCATAGGCGCAGCATCGTCGAAAACAAACAGGCAATCGCCGCCGCGGCCGATCGGCGATCGATGAGCGAGCTGCGCGGCCCTCCGGCTCCTACGCGCGTGCGCGCTCGATCAGCCCGCGGCACGTGGGCCCGCTCGCGCCACACGCAAGACACAATATACGCGCGAGCTTGCCGGAAAAACACGTCTCGGCGGCGCGCGCGGGGCGGCGGAGGAGCGCAGCGGTGGCGCTGCCGCGACGAAGACAACACGGGCAGTCGGCGCGCAGCGCGAGCAGCGAGCCAGCGTGTGTGCGTCCGCGCGCAGAGAGAGAGAGAGCCGCGCGGCCCGGCAGTGCACCCGCGGAGCCTCGCCCGCGCGCAGGCAAGTAGCAGCAGCAGCAGCAGCAGCAGCAGCAGCACCCACGGAGCGCGAGCGGGCCCCGCCGGGGCCTTGGAGCCAGCGGAGCAGCCCGCGGATGGACGGGCCCGAGTGCCGGCTGATCAGCGACGCCTGCGTGTCTATGCGCGTGTGCTTCGACTCGCTGTGCTTCTCGGCGCCGCAGCAGCGGCTCGCCGACGAGGAGGAGGAGCAGCAGCCGCAGGCCCAGCAGAGCCAGCCGCAGCCCCAGCAGCAAATGGGCCAGCGCAGCGGCGGAGCCGAGGCCGCCGACAGCGAGGGCGACATGGCGGAGCTGCAGGAGCTGCTGCGCGCGCGGGACGAGCGCATCGAGGAGCTGGAGGAGCAGCTGCGCCGCCGCGACGAGGAGATCCTGGAGCTGCGCAGCCACCTCGACAAGTTCCTCAGCGTGCTGCCCTTCAAGTCGCCGCTGACGCCCTCGAAGCCCAGGCCGCGCAAGCACCGTGCGCAGGGCATCTCTGCGGAGCCGCCCCTGCAGGAGCTCGCGCCCCTCGTCCAGGTCGACAAAAGCGACAGGTTGGTGCCGCAAATAATAACACTCCCCGTCGTCTGCAAGATACCTGTGCTGTTGTTGCTGCCGCTGCTGCGCCGAGCACCCCACCACCGGCGCGGCGGCGGCAGCCGGCCCCTCGCTCTCTGGCGGCTGGCCACGTGCCTGCCCGTCCGCCCGCTCCTCATCAGTGCGACCCTTTAACCTTTCCTCGCGCTCTTCTCGCGCTCTTCTCGCGCTTTTCTCGACCTGTACCCGTGCTTTTCCTCCATCTGTACCCTCGTCCTGCGTTATTCGAGCTTTCGATCCATTTGAAATCGCTAATTCCAATAAATCGCTTAAACTTGAATATCGGGAACTGCTCGTCAAGTATGTTTAACATTACAAGTGGCATTGTAATCTCTCTCAAAGTGATAAGGAACATCTAATTTTTTTTAGTATTAATGATTAATAATATTCATCAGGAAAATACCGCTTGTTGAAATGACATTAGAGCTGCATGTAACAATTTATTTTCGGGTATGATCAACTAAAATTCTATAAGAAACTGTAAGAACTCATAATGAGAATATTAGAAGTTTTATAAATGATTACGTAGTCATAAAAAGAGATTGTGAAATAAAGTTTCCGAATCCTTAGTCGTTTTGAGTAAACGAGTTAAATGAGTTTCACCACGTTGAGATATCTAGAACCGTTCTTAAGTATAGTATAGGTCTACACATATACGTTACACAGTCAACACATAACCGTTTATACAAATACTTTCTAAAAATATCATATTTGGATTCCTGCTGTGTCAAAGCAGGCTTCTGTATTGTTACCTCAAAATTTATATATAAATACATAGAGGAAAAAAACAAAGCATTGCTCACAAACTATTTCTAATCGGTTTCGGGGCTGCTTATTATGCAATTTGATAAATGTAAAGTGGAATCATCTGCATGATATAATTCAACGATTTTGTTGACTTTTTTCTGATTTTTAATTGATTTCTAAAACATTTTTTATATTTTATGCTAGTTATATACTGGTTAAAAGACTTTTTGAAGTTGCATCCGTAATTTGTATCATATATTATAATGTTAATATCGATATAGAAATCAAACTTAAACATCAATTCGGTTTTTCTATTTACACACGTAAATGGCCTTATCAACTGATTTTCAGAGATTTATGCAATGATAGTTTCCTTCGGCTGATGTAATACATACTAAAAGGAAAATATTCGATCTTTTACAAATTTAATAATTAGTTTCTAATTATAGTTTTATGACTTCACGCATTATTATTTGATTGCTTTGTGCAGTTTTGCATCGCTTCTAAACATCGAAAGTAAAAGATTTTTTTTTTAATAAAACTAAATTTTATATTTTTAAAAATTGCTAACATATTTACAAAAAACACATTGAAAATTTTTATATTTAACAATAAAATAGATATAGTTTGCAAAAGTAACAACATGACCTAAAATTTACAAGAGACTGCATAAACTCGTAAATAATGTTTAGAACCACTGATGTCTTCACTTTGCTAATCAAAATAGATATTTAACTACCTATACTATTCCTACTAAAGTATTCAAGGAATTCTCTAGTTGTAATACACACTGACCTATTTATATTTATTTATAATAAATACTTAAAAAGTATAGATAATATGTGTCAAATAAAGAGTTTTTCTTTCGATTTGTGCAAATATTGAATAAGATTTAAAGAATAAATAAAGGTTTGAGATATAAACCTGTAATGAAATGCTATCTTATTATGGTACTCGCTTTAAAAAATTACAAAATTTAGGATAATGTAAAAAAAACATCTGCGTTTGTTCAAATTATTTTAAAATGTGGTTCAATTATACCACGTATAAGTTAGTTTTTCAAATAAAATTATTTTATTTTATTATTTTATTTTATGAGAGTATATATTCACTGAAAAATAAAGTTTTATAAAATGGATATACTGTTCCTATAAAATATTCAAATATGTTTACCGTGCTTCTAAATGATGACGGACGGAAAATATGTATTGTTTGCATCAGGTCATGGAAAGCTTATCACGATGAATTTAGAAGCAGTTATTACTTATATCTTACAATCTATACATTTTATCACTGTTACAAGCTCATAGCGTTACGGTACACTGAAGCAAAAGCGAAATAAGTTTTGAAAAGTCTAACTATATGATTAGTACATATAAGTTGATAATAAATTGAAACTTACTTGAGCAGTTGTCTTAACACATTAGGCAGGCACATAAAAAAATAAAAGTGTGTCGTCCAACGGGTCGAATCATCGTATTCTTATGTATCATAAGCTGCTAAACTCAAGTACGCCTTCAGTGGTGCGCTATCCCTTGAGCATTTGGAGATACCCCTAAATAAACAAATTTTGAGATATCTTCATTTTTAGGTCAAAACCTTTTTTTTCGATTTATCGAACACGATTTTTCTTATGCAAAAATCGTTAATTGAAAATTTTAGTTATTGTATCTCGTACAAGAATATATAGTATTCAGATTAAAATTTTTTATTTAATATTTACCAAAGAAGAAAAAGCATTTTCAAAGGATTCAAAATGTTGCATCACGTGCATCACGTGCATATTCTAAACTCAATTTTAAGTAAATGATTCGACACTTATAATCACACAGTTCTCTAAATCGCTTCATCATTATTATTGTTGGCTTTTCAACGGTATTCTTGCTTAATATCAATATTCTAATAGTTTTCAATTGTAAGTGTTTTTTGCAAAATTTGCTAACTAGCATCTTCCTAATCTTACCTGCTATAAGCAGTTATTTTTATACACATTTAAACTTATTTATATGCAATAAATATGTAACCTATAAACATGGCATAATTTTGGATAGCTGACTAATTTTTATAAGAAAAGTTAGTGAGATACTGGGATTTCATAAAAAATATCATATCAAAAACTAAAAAAGGATACTAGTAAATTTACAAGTACACATTTTAAACACACTCACTATGATTTTTTATTCATACATAATCAAAATTCAACTTTTATGTATTCAAAATAACCTTTAGCACTGATAATTGAATTATACATAAAAGCATATAAGTGCATAAAAATACCTTTCTTATTGCAAATATTCGATTAGTTTTTCGATTTACAGAGAAGCAGGAAACATATTAAGCAACAAAGTTCTATTTCTGTATTGAATAATAAAGATAATTTATATTACTCTAAATCTGCACCGGGTAAATCTTTCTTCAAGGTACTAAGCCTGCAAGGAAAGAGACTATGATAAATACATTTATTATGCATTCGATTCTTCATCTTTATTGTAAATAGCACTTATTATTTAATTATTTTCACATTTGGAGTATTCCACTATGTTCTGCTATACTTCTTTGGAACTTATAAAATTACGTACAAAAATATGTGAAAAAAACCTTAAAACTAAATAAATATTTTTTTATTTACAAAAAATTTTCATAAATATACTATATAAAAGTTTACTATATTGTTTTTTTGCTGAGGCGAGCATATCATTAAAAAAATTGTTTTTTTTTTCTCTTATTTTAAATCGCTATTTTAATGAAATATTTATTATGTACGACTTTGTTGTAAGTAACGTAAAAAATAATTTACTTTTAAAGACGTTAAAATACAGTTGTTAATCATTAGATTTCATCATATGCCTTTTTCTATTTCTAAAGATTTAAAAATTAAAATATGATTTTTTAATCTGAAATCTAATTCAGTATATATACTCGGTTTGGAAGTCGTATAAAATTAAATTCTAATTTTCCATCAGAATCTTGGTAAATCTATTCTTAGATCTTTTTATGTAAATTAAATCTTACTCATCGTTATGTGTCCACCGTGATACGATAGGGTATTTCAAGTTTAGAGTATTAATCGTCTAAGAGTCGAAGTTAGATAAAATTAAATAATATTTTAAATAGAACGGCATCACTTATATTACTGGTATTTATTGAATTAAACCTAACAAATTAATATTGAAATACGTAGATTAAAATATGAGTTTTGAAAATGTTTACTATTACACAGTTTTTTCTTTGAAAAAAACAAAAAATTAAGAGAATACATAAGATAACGCTTTCAAATTTTTATATTAAATAAATACAAATAAAAAATCTTAAAAGATAACAGCTGTTGAAGGTCATAAAACTCCTTTATTCTCGCTATTATCAACTAAATGAATACTAGTTATTCGTTATTACGTCATCTAAATAGTTCTATAATCTTATCACAAAAGGTTATTTTTAACCCTAACTAAACGAACAAAAATAAAGGAACGCAAATAAAGTATCAAAAACGCTGTTATGTGCGTTATCGGACCAAGGTGAAATGTAGGATCAGTGAAACTATGCAATTTGCGTAACTAATGGCTAATCTATTCAGTGTATATGTACTAATAAGTTAAAAGAACTATAATCGCCATTTTTATTTGATGTTTCGGCAAAATGATTAAATACAAAATATAACTATTACATTAATAGGCACTGAAAATTTAAGGGTAACTAAAAAATACAATCTTAAATATCGAAATACTTGTTGAATATTGGCCTATATGCAATAAGTATAGCCTTTTGAAATTTTATTTTAGATCAAAACTAGTCAAAAATCTGCTGAACGGCAGCAGACTAAAAATGGAATTTATTCTAAATTATTACAAATAGAGTCTGTGCATTTTTAGCGTCGCATTCTTCTAATACATTACATATGGCATACTTTCAAGAAAATAATAAAAGTAATTTTTATTATATTATTAATATACTTTAAAAGTACATAAAAATGTGGTTATGAGTTATCGATAAACAGTTAATAACAAGCCTTGGATTCTTAATATATTTTTTACTTATGCACGTATGACTCATTCTGGATTAAATCACATATCATTTCGACCTTCTTTTCTGGACACTAGTTTAGTTTTAAGTTAAATGAAAAAAAAAATATATTTACAGATTATTACGAGTGTTTTAAGTCTGTGCTTTCTACGACTACTTTAAAACGGTTCTATTTTTTTATTTATTTCTATTTTGTTTTGGTATTTATTTTTTGTTGTTAAATCTACGTTAAAAATTATAGAAATTAATGCGACCTATTTTCTTAAGTATGTTTAAAACATTTGCCTGGACAGATTTTTTTTTTAGGCAGGGAACTGCGTTTTTTGTGTATTTATCATGAGGGTCTAATTGCACAAGTAATGAGTTCAGCAAACTTGTGACTGTGACATGTGACTATGAAAGCTCATGCTGTAAGAGGAAAGATTTAGATTTTCTCCAAAATCGTTGTCACAAAAAAAAAGTGAAAAATCAAATACGGAATGATAAGACAACAATAATTTTTCCACTATTATCATAGAAAAGTAAAGATTACAAGATTAAACTTATTCCGATTAGTATCAGTAATTTATAAGTATCCATATATTTTGTCGACAAAAAATAGATGAATAATGAATAAACCATTTTCAAATTGCACCAAATTATTATGAAATTAATAATTCTATTCTATCATTTTTGAAACAAAAATTATAAGAGCATATATTATTAAAGTATCATTCCTGGAAAAATCTCAAAAATGAATCCTATAAGTTTCAAAATAGTTTGGTTTTATTAAAAATCGTTATGGTTATCATTATTATTGTTTGTGTTGTAAGCTGCAATTAATCCACAAGTACTTAGAAGCACTTGCTCGCACCTTGTCAATAAATTGAACAATGAATATGTTTTTAAATATAATAGTTATAATTTATACTAATAAGTTTTGACTTTAATTTATCCACCTTAGAATAAGTTAACTACATTTTAAGTTTCATTGAATTAGAGTTGTTACAAAACCAAATTAACGTCAACCAATGCATCAAACTTTTTAATGTTAATAAAGAGTTTTCACTTGTCACAATGATTGATGACGCTGGTAATCGCATTTTCCGCGCCGCAACTGTCAGGCGCGTCAGGTAGCGACACCTGCAGAATAATTCTGATTGTTTTGGGAACTAATTTACTAGATTTCCGCGCTCACCGCGTTCATAAGCACGGATTCGAGTAAAGTCGAATTGCTCACCAAAATTGAGCTCTCTCTCTCTCTCTCTATCTGGCAGCGTTGGCAGCTGAAATTCTTCCGTGTGCGAGGCAAATTTATATTATTGCAGGTGGTTTCACATTTATGAGCACATAAGAATTAACGCGGTAGCGAGCCGGAAGTGTATTTGGATTCTATGTAACACAAGGCCACGACGCAAGGCGCGGCGCGTCGTATCGCCGTCTCGGAAAGACGGGAAGTTTCAATGGATTCGACTAAATTCTCGCATTGCTCGGTCAGTTCTCATTTTTCAACCGCATCTTCCAAAAACTCCCATTCTTCCGGGACATTCGTAATATCTTCATCAAAGGTTTGAATTCTCGTATGGAAAAAGCAAGCGATAATAAGCCAGAGAAATATTATTCATCCCAGGTAAAAATCGCAAGAGACACGTTTTACCTAGAGACAGCTCGCGCGCGTCAACTTTTCCAGCGTCTTTGCATACCGCGTGTAAAAATAGCCCCGAGCGATAAAAATGCGAGGCGCGGGCGTGATGCGGAATGCAGGTAAAAAGGAGGAGCGTAACGAGAAGATGAAACACGCTGTAGATCGGCATTTTAATTCGTAATTGATCCGCGGAGGAGAAACGGAGAAAGATAGAGTGGCGAGGAAGGGAGGGAGATGTAGAGGGAGAGCGAGAAAAAAGTGACCAGAGCGAACGAGCAGGCGACGTGTGCGCGTGTGACGGGCACAAAGCGAAACGTCTCCTATATAGCGAGAAACCGGTTTACTCGCCAGGAGCACACCGTTTGCACGTGTATGTAGAGAAGCTCTCTCTCTCGATGATTGTTTGTTTATGACGTTATCGAGGTGCACACAGAGCGAGTGGCATGCACTTCCCGGCGCGGGCGAGACCGCGCGAGCTCGTATACGCTCGCGAACTCTGTCTGTTTCTTTCTCTCCACGGCTGTTTGCCGATGGCGACGAGTCGCGTGTAATTTAGCTATTTCTGTCGCGACCCTAAAGCCATCGGCGAGTCATCGCTGCACGCACGCGCGCTTCTGCCGCGACAAATCCTGCGAGTGAGCGAGCTTCTCTTGCTCTCCCTCTCTTTCTCTTATACGCGCGGCGCTTCTGCTAATTTTCGTTTTCTCGCCTTTGCCCGCTGCTTCGGCTCTCTGCCGTTCGCGCATATTTCGCATACCCACATATATAAGTGTACGTGCCCGGTGCAGTATTGTGGCGATAAAGATACCACGTCGTTTCGGTTGCGAGCTGCGCGAGAGACTTGTAATCGCGCGCGAACGTGCGATAATAACATTATCAGGATGACGATTGCATTTCTGTGCATGCCACTTTATTATTTAATATGAGGATTAACGAGTTATATAGCTTATCAGGGTCTAAATTTAAAATATAGTAAAAAATCGGCATCATGATTACGGTGAAAAACCGGTAGCCGTGATTGTACTATTCCATGAATTTCCTTCTTTATCTCTGATGTATCATACCGATTCTGCAATAAAAATATAAAAAAAAAATGTTTAACATATCTCTAAGCAAATTATTTTATTACATTTTTAGCAATCGGTATGTTTATTATTTCAAATTGGTTATTAAAGTTCCAGCAATATTTGTAATTTTAGATTTGCGAAGTCATCGTCGAAAACGATGATTATTTAACAAAACAAGTAGATCGAATAGCATCGTTATATCAAAATTTCGTATAGCAGAAATTCATTTAAAACAACGTTTCTGTCTTTAATTTTTACAGCATTAATTCTAATAAAATATGTAGTTCCGATTGTTACAATTTAACAGAAAATCATTTAATCATACGCACAGAACTGCAAATCGTATTTATTTTATGCAGAAATGTGACTTGAAAATTAAACATTTCAAAGGACTTTTTAAGTAATTAAGAGTTTTGTGTTTTACACACCATGAGTTATTATGCGTCTGCTCAGATACATCTCATGGTTCTTAGCATAGAACGACAATATTAGATGTTTTAAAATATGGAAAAGGGTAAATTTTATTTAATAATTAAACGTTATGATACTTTTGTGTTGTAGTTTTAAACAATCGCGAAAACAGGGATTCCAATAACAAATATAATAACATTTTATTCTTATTCTTATTATTTTTATATAGAATTAAATTATAAAGTGATTAAGCAAAGTTCGACCAGCATTAGTCAGACCAAAAAATTTTATCCATTTGTAAAAGAACAAAGGGATAAATATCGAATTGAATATAACGGTTTTATTTGTTCTCTGATTGGCCAATTATCTATAAAATGTAGCTTTCTTCGCTTTATTTGTTTATAAACTCATGTGAGATTAATCTTTAAAATACGCAGGGCCACGTTTGCGAATCGCGGGCATAAAAATCCGTTAGTAATAGTAAAGTATGATGTTACCTGACAAATTTCGTCTCTCCTCCGTGTTTGTTGAAATTATCATCTTTATTACTGGTTTTCCTTGACGAAATAAGTAAAACAATACGAAAAAAATAAAAAATAAAAATTTATGTATACTAAGATAATAATATTTGTTGACAATTAATAAATTATGTCCAAGAAAATTTACTAAAATACTTTATTTTTATTGATTTATTGGAGATTAAGTAAATTTTTGGATTCAAACCAAACATTAATGATTTTCTGTCAGAAAACATTAATTTTCCTTTGACTTTTAAAAATGATTATTAAAGAAAAATATGATACTACTTAAGGATATATCTTACTTTTTTATTAAAGAAAATATTTTGATTTAAATTTAATTCGGTAATCAACACTCGAGTTGACAGAATAATATTCTTTTATTGATTAAAAATTATTTCCTACTTTTTCTTATAGCTCTGAAATTGAGAAAAACAGCAATAGAAAAAATGACACATATTTTCTTTAGTGAATATGATATTTTATTAAATCAAACGATTAATAAGTAATTTATTGAGTCGAACTGTAATTTAAAGCTTGACTCCCTAATAATACTGAAATTGATGTGTGGAAAACTGAGTTACTTTTATTTGAAGTAAAACCATTCCTAAAATAATTTATCTATTATTCCTGTATTAATTGTTATTTATAATAAACCATACACGTCTTGAGAAGTGGTTAAAAATATACTACCTAATGTCTTTCTACATCAACGTAATGAGATTTGCACTCAATGAAAAATAAGTTGATTATCGTATTTAGAATACAAAGGAATACAAATGCATTGAAAATGCAGGACAATACTTAAATGCTTATTACTTTGCACATTCATATTACAATGTTGAAAGTCTTAATCATTTTCATGTTACAATAATAACTAGTTCGAAAAACATTAAAATTGTTTAATAATAATATTATATTACTAATTAATTTTCTTACCCAACAAAAAGGAACCTTATTTAATTAAAACATTTATGAAAAATAAATGTTAAACATGAATTGAAATTTAAAAATCATTTATATTAAACTTCTTTTTATAATACATTTTACAAATTTCAAACTTGCTAGGTCTGAATTAAACATATGTGGGAACTTTCTATAAATTTATATTTAGAAATTTAATTATTTCAGTAACATAATTGATGAAAAAAGGTAAATCAAATTGCTGTGAATACTTTTCATCTGTTCATGGAAAAATTAGAACTTGTTAAAGTCGACCTTTAAAATCTGAAAAAATTCCAGCTAGCGGTACTGAATTTAATGCTTTATATTGTAGAGATTTTCCAAGATTTACAAGACTAATGTAATGACTTAGTTCAATACTTTCTATTAAACTTATATAACCGAATTTACAAGGGTACTTTACATGGCATTAACTTAGTTCATACTGTAATTTTGAATATTTAGATAAATGACTAACTACGATTTGATAATTGTATATAAGTCATAAAATTAATAACAGATTTTACCGATACATACTTGGTTAATAAACATAAATTTGATGGTTAAACGCAGTATACCCTGTAAAATTAAGTTTTTGTTATTATAAAACATATTTTATTAGATGAATGGAGATTAATTTGGTCTATGGCTTTATTCAAAGATTTTTGTTTCCTGAAAATATGAAAAAAAAGTACAAAAATGATACCTTTTAAAAATAATAGTAAGTAAATCAAGCTAAAATTCGTTCGCGTAGAAGATTGTAATATTACATAAATACCAATAGTTCTTATAGTTTAGATATAAAAATCTTATCAGCGAAGCTTTTTAATCAATAAGCGACGTAATTTTTTTGGCGAAAAGCGATTAAAACAAGAAGAATATTAGTACAATGATTTAATTGAAATTATAAAATTTAGAAAACTAGCAAAATTCAAACGCACTTCGAGCGTACTATTTCGATTTTGACGTTATGAATACTACTTTTCACTGATTTAGTTTTAATTACCTTAAATATAAGATAATTAGATAGATACATGTTTCAAGCAAAAAATAAAATTAATGTTTTTATTCTATTTTAATTATATTTAGAAATTCTAGAAATAGTTGAGTTTCAAAATTCAATCTAACACATTTTTAATTCTAAGAAAATTCAAATATTCGCACTTTTTTCAAATAACCAATCACATTTAGTCTTTAAATGAGCCAATACTTCCGGCTATCATTCTTTTAAGAGTGGAGTCTGGTGGACTATATATTATTACAATTAAACATAAAAAAAATTTTTAAATCGTGATTTCGGGTTTTGTCGCCACTTTTGTAGGAATTGCACATATACACAAAAAATAATTTTGTTGTAAACTTGAACAATAACATACAAAATTATAAAGATTCCCATTTAAAAACTAAAATTTGTACTAGTAGTTAGTAAAAAAAAAAGTTTGCAACAAAAGTTTTCCCCGTTTAATACTAAGTCATCGATTTATTTTCTCTACTAATGAGAAATCATCTAAATTTGAAAACTTGACACTTAACTTCACAAGTGCGCTAACCTAATTTACTTGTCTTTAGTTTTAAGGTTATCGATACAACTACAATAAATGAAATTAATAAAATCTACAATAAATCTTTGATGAAATAGATTTTTTTATATTTTTCAAATTTATAGCTAAGAGTCTAGGCAATCATTAATGGGCTGTATTGTTATAGGAAGTTTGATATTTGAAATTTACATGTTAGAAAGCATTTAATGAGGATATCAACGTGCAATCGATAAATGTAAAGTACTGATAAGCATTGATTTATTGACAATTAAGATTTTGTTGGTTGATGACTTGTGAAATGACTAATTGGTTGTAAAGAAGCTTAAAAACGAGCTTCTTGGAATTCATGTACGCGGAGATTAGAATAAAATGATCTTTTACATCTTTTAATGATTATTGCACCGCGTCTATAATACAATAGCTAAGAGTATTAAAAATAGTTTATTGAATTGTGAAATACATACATATTAAAGAAATTTAAATTATTCCATTTTCAAAATATTCAACGTCGTTTTACATATATGGTAAAAAGTTGACTCTACTACATATGCGAATCATTCATTCATAAAGTCGGACATGAAGTCGCAAAATAAAAAAAAAACAGCTCAAGAAGATGAAATCTTTTCTTTGCTTTTCTCTGCCATTTCTTTGAACCAATATAATTTTGGAAGAAAATAATGCTTCATAATCATAGAAAAAGGTAAATTTAATTTAGCTGTCTCTAATATTTTTTTTAATTAACTTACTATGAATGGAAGATGTAGTATTAATAATAAATAATGCCACGATTTAAAAGGGGGTAATACATTAAAATTTATGTGATACTTCTCATTTATAAGGGTTGCTTACAAAATAATAATTGACTTTATGAAAAGTGATATTCCACGGGGTAATTCTCATAAAACGGCATCAAAGTAGGGTTTCCTAATTCTAAAAGCGTATTATTTATTTGCCACGTCTGACAATTAGTTTGGTTTCCAAAAGATCTTAAAGCCGCTCTATTTGCTTTGGTTTTACCCGGAAAAATATACACCTCCTCTCCTGACATCTCAGGCGGGGGCGCCCGAATCCTGCATCCGGCGCAAATAAGTG
This sequence comes from Torymus flavipes, assembly GCA_030522905.1. NCBI lineage: Eukaryota > Metazoa > Arthropoda > Insecta > Hymenoptera > Torymidae > Torymus > Torymus flavipes. Next base: position 15,380 of record JAPYZO010002145.1, read on the forward strand.
CATCATCAGCAGTGCTGCAGTGCCTGTTAGCATTTAACACGTCTCTCTCTCTCTCTCTCTCTCTCTCTCTCTCTCTCTCTCTCTCTCTCTCTCTCTCTCTCTCTCTCTCTCTCTCTCTCTCCCTCCT
>JAPYZO010002146.1:0-24134 GCA_030522905.1 Torymus flavipes
CATCACGTATAACATATCGTCTCACCGCACGCCGACCTACACCACTGGCGCATCCTTGCCACGACAATCGAACGAAACGAAATCCCAGACGACGGAACGCGAGGACCGGGGCGTACGAGAACATCGTAAAGTCGACGCGTGCACGCGAGAGAGAAACACACGATCGCCCCGGGCGTGGATTGTTTACGAGGTCCGGAGGGAGAGTGCGCAGGCGCGCCTTCCCGTGCGGCTGAAAAGGACGACGCATGCCTCGGCTTTTATATGTGGGAAAATACGTGTGCGAGATGCGAGTAGGAATGTGTGTGTGTGTGTGTGTGTGTGTGTGTGTGTGTTAGTTATGGGAGAGAGGTGGGAACAAAGTGGATTTTTCGGTTTCTGGGAATTGAATTTCGTGGCGTGAAATTTCACTGTTCACGGGGGGATGGGTTTTGTCTGAATTTTTGTCGATATCGCATGAAATAAATGAAAATACAGTTTTCTTTTCAATAAAAATTTCACAAAGGATTTTACTTTATGGACTTGCGTTATAGCATAAAGTTATATGATTTGTTATATCCTGAATGCTTATAAATTTTGTTTTGGTTCATGCCTAAATCTCATTAGCTATATAATAGTATGGATCTCGCATGCGTTATTCAAGTAATATCTTTTCACAAAAAACATAATTTCAAATTAATATCACTTATTTAATATAATTTATATGGTTTCTAGCTGTACATAATATGTCAGGTTATAATAATTTATTGATCAGAGTAAATTATATTTGTGATAATCTACAATAATTACATTCTAATAAGTATTCCAGTTATATTTCACATTTCATATTTTTTGAAAATATAAAATCATATTGGCTAAATTGATTAGAGCTTGAAACGCTCCGGCGCATATTCTATTACTGACATGTGCTGAAGCTTATTAGCGGTCCCTTTACCCATCTACTTCGGTTCACCTCATTTTACGACGCCAAAATTAGTGTCAGCTAATACCGGGTGTGTAGCTTAAATTTTTTCCGCACTTTGAATCTCTGCTCTGACGTTACAAAATTATAATTTTGACTTCGACCACCTTAATTTTCGAGCTAAATTAAAATTTTGACATTTTGCCAGAATTAGCTCTTAACGTATTTTAAAACGAATTATAAAGTGTAATAAAAGTCAGACTGAAAATTCGTCGAAAAATTTTTAGCCAGTATTATAAATACTATATACAACGTACTTGAAAATTAGCACGACCTCAATCATCACTTCACGACTTACAACAAAAAGCGTGTTATTATAACCTTTCGTTATATGACGTACACTATGCCGTGTCCTAAAGAGACCGTCCATAAATAACGTTTTCAATTTGCCCAGTTCCTGCCGACGATGGCTTTACAAATAACCAGAAGGCGAAGGGCTGAGAAGAGGAAATTACCGGCCGCCGTCTTATCGCGAACTCGGATCCATCATCTTGATTATGTCACGCCGCGGCGGAGTAAGGAATTTCTTGCGGGAAATCGCGTACGACACGCGAAACGGATTTCGACTGCGCGATTTTAATTAGTGGTGGGCACCGAAATGGAAAAATAATGAGTGAAATGTTGGATTTTTAGGATGGGAAAATGTTGGGAACTGGGTAGTGGACATAATGAGGGGGACGCAGTGGGCTGAGAAACGTGCAGTGTGGCGTTTTTTTTTATGATTGAATATGGAATGACTGGAGTTTGCTACGAAAACTTGTTTCCCGGTAAAAATGAATTCGCTGTATGTAAATTGTAGAAGGAAAATTGACGGTTTTTCTTGAATTCTATGACTCGGGTTTTTTAAAAATATTTCTAATGCTCCTTCCCGCAAGTCTTACAAGTATGCCATTGTAACTTTTTGGAATAATAAAAAATGATTACTCCTTGCCTCTTCTTGTACTAAATATTTCTACAAACATCTCACCCGTAACACAACCTTATTTCTTAATTTTTTATTTTCTCACAATCCAACCCTCAAGAACACACCATACACCTTTCCCCGCGCATTTCTTCAAAAAGCTCCCTCCTGAAATATATCCGACACGAGAGCACCTAAACCACGCGCGCCAGCAAAACAACGCTCGCATATAAATCCTTCTTGAAATGAACATCCTCTCCTCATCCTAGATCTCCCTAAATCTTCCTTCCCTTTCTCTCAAAAAAGCGTCTATCCATAAATACGCGCTGACGAGAAAACACCGGCGAATTTATGTGATCGCGCGCAATACGAAATGTGATGTCATTTTTCTATAATACACACACGCGCGAGTGATGATGTATCGTCGCGTCTTTGTGAGGGAGCCATTCGTTTCGCGTGTGCGTAGTAGGATAAAGAGAGATAGGGGAAAGACAAGTAAAGGAGGACAGAGAGATGGGTGAGTGCGTACGCGAGCGAATAAACAAACAATTTCCGTGGATCTGGAGGAATTCCGATTTGTAGGTTAAGGGGCGTGCATTGATCGGATTGTTTAGGATTTCAGAGTAAATGGATGCATTAGACAAAACTCGCGCGATTTTTTCATTTTGAAGATGAAGGGGAGTTTGCATATGGAAATAAATGACTATGGTTTTGGAAGATTTAAAAAGTTAAAAGATTAAATAATTTATTGAGGTTACTTTTTTAGAATGCTTATAGGATTATCTGTACTAAAAAAATATTGGATATTATTAACTTATAATATCTTTATAGAAATAAAAGGAATTTTAAAAATTTAGAATTCAAACCGTCAGTTCAAACATTTACGCTAAAGCCTGAGAAAATAAATGTATAGCCAAATGTAAAAATATGTGCTATTATACGAGATCAGGAAGATATAAGATTCACGCGTTATGATATATAGGAATATATATCTTTTATTATCATTCCCGGGTTATACATTATCAAGCTATCATATCTTACGTCTTAATACAATCTGGTATAATAAAATATATTAAGGGATGCGAAGAATGCCGAATCGTATATCAGAATTACAACCAAATTAGCTTGCGCATAAATCGCTCAAGATCAGACCCTCTCCCCACTGTCAATAAAATCTGACGAATTCGTACGACTTAACGACATCGCAGCCTATACCCAACAAAGATGAAACTTTAAACGAATCCCGTCGCTTTTTATAGCCCACCTCAGAACAACGCACGTGTACATACCCCTTCGGTCATAAATTACGAATTCCTCGCGCTTGGCACGGTCGATATCAAAGCGCCGATATGGGATTTCTTTGCCGCAAGGATATATCGAGAACGGGCTAAACAAATGGCCGACGCGTGCGTCTGAAATATCGTGGCGGCGGTGACGCCATACGTGACGAAAATGAAAAGCCGAATAAATATTCATTAGCGCGGCGAGTGTAACGCGATATCCGAGGGTCCGTCCGTCTGTTCGTTCCAACGTACTGATTAATCGAATGGTGTGAACTTGCAGGTTTGTGCCGTGTGTATAAAGTCTTATCGGGAAAATAGTGACACCGATTTTAAATTCGAAAATTAGGGGTGGAACGGGGTAGATCCCCCACCGACGATGAGGTGGTGGGAAATGCTGCCGGTGAAGGTGAATAATGACGCGGCTTCCGGTTGATACTTGTAGTATAATGATCACGTTTTTTTTTTTCATTATGCACGCTTTGTCATTCGCTTCTCCACCCCCGAAAAGGAGGGGAAATAGAAAGTAATGTCATCAATTTGCGGTAAACACGGGGCATAAGCTTTCCCGGACGAAAATATGTCTGACCGCGTTGCACAGTTTGTAGATGATTTCCGTAAGGATGATCTACTTATCATCGCGTGATACAATTCAATAAGGGAAGAGATTTTTTTCCTAGGCCTGCATGGTGAGTGATAGATGCATCTGCGGGGTGCGCGTAACAGTTTTTTGTAGGGGAAGATTGAACGGATTTGTTTGGATAATTAGCTTAATGATCTGGCAGAGTAGGCAAAGACAAATTGTCCGTTAGTTGTTGCATTTGGTAGCTCTGATTTAGATGTTAAGCTTCACAAAGTTGGAATCAATACTCATATATCTGGCTACGATTGCCTGCGATTCTCCTTTCTTATTATTAATTTACTATTATTTTCAAGAGTAACAAATGCATGAATAAATATTATTCAAAACATATAAAACAGTGCTACAAATCATACGAATTATCAAAAGGACACGTGAGACTCAACATATTTCGACCGACAATTTTAACCAAGAAACCCACAATCTGCAACAAGCCTCCCGAAACCTCTGTCACAACGTTTCCACGCTTCTCTCTCTCCCTCTCTCTCTCTCTGTCTCTCTCTCCTCGCCACCGAGGGATCCCTCTGCTCCACATATCTCAGCGAATAATAATCCTCGGCCAAAAACCAGAAAAACTGCGCTCATCGCTCTCCACTCCTTCCTCCTCTTCGCCAACGCAAACCCAGCGAGGACAAATTGAAAAAAGGACGCGCTCTCGCTCGCACGGGGCTTCGAGGTGGAAAAAAAGTTCGGCCCAGTCATTAAGCTGTCGGCCGACGCTACGTGACTGGAATTCTCTCCGGGAATTTTATTCGGGCGGCGAAATCGCGCGGATCAGCCACCGGAAATTTTCCGTGTCCCTCGTCGTCGTAGTTGCGGATGCTCGCCATTTCTCTCGCGGTTTTTCCTCTCGCGTCGTGTTTTCATAGAGAGGGAGAGAGAGGCAGGCTTCTTTGGCCGCGCGCACGTGCCTCTTAATTTCTCTCTCTCTCTTTTCGCGGGTATGCCAGCTGCTCCTCCTCGGCTTTTTTCTTTGCAAGAGTATATTTTTCGTCCGGTTTAGTTGCGCGCTACGCTTGTTTCCGTTCTAGTCTTTCGGATATGACTTGCGTCATATCTTCCGAGCCGAGGAAAATTTGTCACTTCTTTGAAACATTCGTTCTAGTTTTTTGCCTCCTTTGGTGCGCGCGCGCTTCTGGAATGCATTTTTCTTAAATTACCTTTTTAAATTCAGGTAGCATTTTGAATGTCAACTTGCACGCATTTCGAATTTCTCCCTGGCATTTCATCTGTCGCTTGTCTGTTACTTGGCATTGCGAACGATATTTTCTTTGATGTACTTTTTATTGATCTTTATTCACACGAACAATCGTATATATCATCCCTTTGGAAAGAGTACTCTAAATGAATAAAATCGATTTTTCATTTCTTTTATACTGCATATCTACTATTTTTCAGAAAATAATATTAAAAAGCTACTGACCCAGAGAGCATGAAATTAATTTCAGTGGTACGAGTCTCATGCGATCGGACGCAGATAAAGCTGACACGCGAAATGCCAACCTTTTTTCTAAACTATTCTCTTTGATTACTTTTGCGCAAAACAATAGACAGCAGGCAAACCGGTCTCTAGGTCATGAGTTCTATATATCCCACCACCTATTTTTTCCTTCAATTCTCTCTCTTTCTCCTTTTTCTCACTTGCATTCTGTTTACCCTTCCCTAGCCTTAATTCCACTCTTCCCTCTTCCCCTTTTATCATCATCCCTCCCGCAGCCCCAGCCTCATTTCTATCAACCGTGGGGGAATTCGAATTTCTGCGGCAGGAAACGAATCGCTCGAGGCGTCCGTCTCTTATTTACGAACTTTCGAGAGCAGCCCGCCGTAGTCGTCGAAAGGCAATCCGCCGATGACGGCGTCCCTTCCGCTCCTCGACTTTTTTCAATTTCGTAATCCGCTCGCGAAAAACGTCGAAGCGTTTGCCCGCAAACTTTGTGTCTTTCTCTCTTTCGATGAAAAATTTTCTCGTTTTTCCTTTTTGTCGGAATTCTTTCTCTCGAAGCGCGCGAGTTTTTTGTTCGGAATCCGCGGCGCGGTATTAATAGGAATCGACTCGGAATCAATTTCGACTTCAAAGGCAGACGCGATCGTTACGTGGCTGCATGCCGCTTTTTTCCTCTTCTTTATTCCGTTCGTGCTAGATTAATTCGCTTTCTCAGTTTTAAGTCACAGTTTTCAAGAGTAAGTAGGATATTTTTTAGGGAAGAAATTTTATTCTCACAGAACGACAGTTTCTTCAAGTGATCATGGTAGAGATTTTACGGGTCAGGAAATTCGAGTGTAAATCGTCGAACTTTCGGTTGTTGTTTATTTTTGCACAATTTACTGTAAATACAGCAGTGCAACCCGTTATGTGATTACTTTCCTTTAATTAAAAGTGTCTGTTGATGTTGGATGCAAAACGACACTCCTTTTTCCACATAGCCAGTATTATCTGCGTACCCAATGCACGAACTGCTGTATCCTCTTTTTGTTCACGTGGTCATAAAGGACTAACTTTATCTTGTTTGCGAGCACAAAACTTTCTCAATATCGGTATTTTCGAGTAAAAGTTACTTTTGTCGTACCGTGACAAATATCTAACTCGTTTTATGCAAATTGTTAAAATATGCATTTTAAAAAGCTTGAATTCCGCTGTCACTGAAGTTTAATTAGTCTCATGTGAAACGTAATTCGTTTAAATATGGAAGAACGCAATAATACACGCATGAACCTCTAATGCTTAACTTAATGCAGTTAAACGTTATACATTTTCGCATCTCACAAGGTGCAATTATATAAGCACATAAATTTCACGAAAATTCACCAATCCATGTAATTATGTAGGATTCCGCATATTTTGGAATCTCATATTAAGACTATATATATATTTACATACTCATCATGGTAACCAGTGTTACTTTCTATAATTAAGTATAAATTATCTTTTTATGATGATTCTCGGTCCCCCATAACTTTTATTTCTTCAATATTCATATTAATAAATACTAGGACCTCTATTAATCATTCAAAAAACATCTGTTCCCCTTTTTAAAATAAAACAAGAAAATTATTACCCCCGGTGTAAACGCAGTAATTACGAAAATATGTCGCATATACTCTAGTGTACACACGTTTATATTTCCGCGCGTAAAAATGTAAAAATCCGCGCCGCTATATACACGTGCCGAGGAACAGCGACACGTGTACTCCCTCGAAATTCCACGCGGCGATTCAGGGCTCATTCGTACGATTATAAATAATTCCTCCGTCGTTATTTCCCCTCACTCTCCTGCTCCGCACAAAATGTTTTTGCTTGCGCTTCTTATAAAAGGGTTATCTGCTTTTTATACCCGAGCGTGAAATTAACGAAGCGGCGATGTAATCCGCGCGAAAGCATGCAAACGCGAGTGTATATAATATATGATTGCGCTGATGTGAATTAATGAAATGAATTTGTCAAAAGGATTCGGCGAAAAGTTACGGCTCCACGTGTGGTTTTATGTATAGAGCGTGAATGAAAGTCAGCTGGCCATGTTATTTGTACGCGTATAATGGCATGATAAACAGAAAATATTTCGATTTTTATATATGTTTATTTTACGGCGTATTATTCTTTTTCATTTTTAAGGTTAAATGTTTTTACCGGGGCAAAATTATTAATATTTTATGTTCGTAATAATAAGACTTCAGAAATTACCGTATACATGATGTCGCTACTAAATTAAATGGACTGACGCTATATACATATTATTGGAGAAACACATTGAAATCAGTAAAAATTTAATCGCAAGGATATAAACCCTAAACTTTTCCTCCAAACTTGCAGAACTAAAAGCAAACGAGCCGATTCAACCGAGCTCCCAACCTCTCCACCGCAACTCCCCGCGCCCGCAGGCATCCCAATCGCCTCATAATTAATATTCGATAACGCAAAGTACACCCACACCCTTCCCTCCCCCACCATCCCCGCAATTTCCATACTAATCAAGCGCACCCGCCACACCACGAGGAGCCAATCGGATGCAAATGCTCGGCGGCACCTCCTCGAGCTACCTCACACACACTCTCTCTCCCTCTCTCTCTCCTGCACATACTTTCCAACACACGTGTGCGCTCGCGAGCAGCATGAATATGCAAGACATCAGGCGCGTCTCGGGGTCTCTTTTTCGTCGCTCTGGGGATTTTCGACGAAGTATAGTGGCGGCAGCAAGTGGCCCGCGTGTTTGCTCGGAAAAGTAGTGTGCCGCTCATATGATCCTTCTTTTTCGCGGAGCTCTCGAGGTGTAATTCCGACAGGATGAGATGCACAAGGCGCCGGTGGCAGTGAGTGGAGAGGAAAGCGTCGTAAATATTTCGTGCTCTGGTATGTACGACATGATCGGGTTGAGAATGCTCTGCTGAAGTATACATTTTGTGGGTTTAAGCATCTCGAAACTTTGGGCATTTCCTTGTTTATACTCACGTTTCGTTATTATAACATGTAAATAAAAAATAAAAAATAATGGTAACAGATATTTTTTTTTATTACTAGAAAGCTGATGTTTCAAATCAGTGGCAAAGATAGAACGTTAAAATAACCATGCATTATTTAATTTCCAATAAACAAAAACTGACGTTCCATTCGGTCATAAATAAACCGAAAAATTGTTATCAAACAGACTTTTGATTTATATCGTTAAACACAATCCATTTCAAAGTAAACATCAGCCGCCCTATATGTACCGAAAGATTTAAACAAAGAATTTAAATAATAACGTCCACATAATTCACACCCGAAATACGCTCTTCCACCCAACACCGACAGCCCCACCCATTCAAAACACTTCGCACGCAAACATTCCGCCGCCCTGCATAAATAACCCATTATCAAAACCGTATCTCCCCCTGTCGCTGGTAAAAATACCTCAAAGCCAAAAATTAAACGGACCGGCGATCGCAATGAAAAGCGCGCGCACCCGGCCAGTCGTCTGTCAAAATCGCGAGCACACCTGCCCTGGAAGTTTTATTCGCTACAGGGCACAGGGCAATTAATATTGCCGCGAGTCGCGGATATATCGCGCGTTCTCGATTTCCATCGCACGCGCAATAATAACGCAGAGTGCATTTTACCGCGATGGGAATATTTACGACGGGAACGGAGGGTAGGTGTATTGGTTGTTTGTGGTTTTTGGGTGATTTTTGGTAATTTGTTGGATGGTGGATGGGTGGGATGTGGGTACAGGCTGATTGAGGGTTGAAATTTGAGATGGATTTATAAAGAGAAGAGACGCGATGGAACTAGAATATTGTGATGTAATATTTTAGTATTTGATAAAGGTATAAACTTCCATACTTATAAAATATAGTAGATGCTGAATATTATTAAAATGTCTTACCATATTCGGATTTTTCTACTTGAGATTAATCTTATTTTTCGATCAAGTGTATTATATGTGTATTATTTTTTACATTTAGTGAACATGAACAACCAAACATCGTTTAGGTATAATTCCCTTACTTTTTTCAAAATGCATTATATTATAGCATTATCACATATATGAACTCGATGGTTATCAGCATATAATCATTCAGGCAGAACTGTATATTCCTTCCAGCTATGCAAACACAACAGTATAGTTCCCCTACTACGCTCACCCTCAGCGAAAAACAATCCAACTCCAATAAAACCCGACTCCAAACAAGAGCATCACGCTCCTAATCCTCCGGTACGTTACCAGCGAGGGAAAAACAATCACGCCCACAAGAAACGCACACCCCCACATCTCAAGCCCGCCCACGCATCTTATTAGCAAAGCAAATTCTCCGCACTGCAGCGGACCAAAAATTCCTATACAGCCGGTTAATTTATAACTCGAGAGCTTTTTCCCCTCTCTCCAACCCGTTCGATCTTAAATTTCTACGCTTCCTAGTCGCCTTGTTTTCTCCTCCCTCCGGCTTGGTGCTCCTCGTGCGTTTTATCGCGCGAGAGATTCTTATCCGCGTAATGCCCCGCGCCGGCAGGCGGAAGCTGTTTTCGGAAACTCGTAACGCTTCCGGAGCGTTTATACTTACCCGCGAGCGCGCGCGTGGCTTCGATCTCGTCTTTGTTAGGTAATCCAAGGGAGAATCGCTACTACGACACGCCGCGTATTTCCATTTCGCGATTGCCGTTTTGTTCTCGCGTGTAGGACCAGAGTGCAATGTTTTGCGAAATTTTTAGGAGCCATTTTTTATCAAATATTTTTTGTATAATTGTTATGGAAATAATATTAGCACAAAATGAGCTTTATTTGTTACTAAATAATAATAAAATTAGCATTTAAATGAAGGTTATTTTATAATTTAATGAGTATATTATTGCAGGACAAATTTACAATTGGTTTTCTGCGTATAAACTAAAATGCATTGGAGCCGAAAATAAATGTGTTTTTGTTAATTATAACGTGTAAAACTTTCCAGAGCATGAAATTACACTAGATATAATTTTCCTTTGCTAGACACCCGCGTTTGAAATATTCCAATGTACTTTGTTATCAAAGTTCCTTTATTACTTTGAGCTTAAAGCTTTTATTTTTTAATTTATCAAAGGGTTTTAGCTCAAATTTTTAAAACTTTTAATTATATACATTTAATAATACATAATGTTTTCGTACCTTGACTGTGCGCCCAACTTTCTGCGAAATGTAGCCGAACTTTTAATGATTATTAAAATGAGTAATCAAGAGTAACAAGGCCGGTTGTACTCCAGATTTTATTAATTCCATTTATTTTAAGAATGTTACTGCTTTAAATCGCGTCTTGTTCTCATCATCATAATATTCCATAATCAACAGAATATGATGAGATGAGAAACACTACATTACAAAGACGTAACTCCACTTTATAGAATGTAGCAACCCTAGCATACGCAAATTCTCATCCGCTCGCTTAATCATACTCGAAACTCACGCATTATCACGCACACAATCAATCACGCGCATACTCGCGGCTGTCTCTACTCTTTTCGCCGACGATATTTATAGCCGTATTCTATTTCTATAGGTGCACACGTGCACCACCCACAAATACACACTTCGCGGCGTATATTCATACATATTTACGCGCGTTCAATCTTCATCATAGCCGCTCGCCTCGAGTGTAGACGCTACAGCCGCCGCTGCGCGCCTATTCAGGAATGCGAAGAGCCGGCGACCGGGTCAATGCTTTGTAACCAGCGTCGTAACTTTTTTTTCGTTGATTTGCATAGCGTCGCGGGAGAGTAGGTCGAATCAACCCTTTGTCATTTGTTTGCGGAATTTGTTGAATCAAAAGAAAGAAATATGTACGTCATTATAGATGAACAAGTGACGAGTGTACGTGCGTGATTTATGGCTTTCAAGTGAGTGGTATAGCAATGAGAAGGGAAGGCATTATTCACAAGAACTTAGAAAGCTCGAAATCGGATTTCTACAGTGTTTGCTCGTGATTTCGCGAAAATTTAAATACCAATGTACGTTCGTAGAGTCCTCAAATGAAAATACTTTGTAGAATATTTTTAATATTCGCCCCTCTCGAAAGCAGCTACTCGACTTGTGACATAAACTCTAAAAATATGACAGCACTATCAAAGCGAAATCGTAACTTATTATTTACCGAAACAAGTGCCCACTAAAATTGGAAAAAGGACAGCAGTTGAAAATTTTACTGACCGTCGTTACGTCGCTCCATCTCCGCGCAAACGAGGTCAAAACTTTCGAAAATTACATTTTTGAAACGTCGCGCAAATATATGCGGCCCGTAAAAATCCGACATTAGAAGTATTTTCAATAAAGACCAAATGCCTGCTGTACTAGGGCTATTGTTCTTTTATTTCCTTGTTATGCTTATACTGTAAAAATAAAAATTTAAGGCAGGCATAAAAAAGGTGGACTTGCTGCACCAGGCACGGATAGGAGAGGCCTCTCGAAAATTTATATACACGCCGAGAAAATAATTTTGACGGCCAATATTAGCGTGGAACTTGGCTCTAAATGTTTTTAATAAAATTTTATCACGGCATGTATTTTCAGAACGCATGTACTTTTGTGCAATGTTGCAAAGAGACCCAGTTTTGAAACATTTTAAACACGAATTCGTATATTATTGTGTGTAATTTGACACTTTTATTTCTGTTGAAACAATATAAAAAGTGAAAATTATTATGAAAAGTAATATTTATATTATTGGAAATGCGACAAAAAAATCAAAGGATTTAAAAACACTGAATAATCCCTTTCGTATTTTAAAACCTGTATTACCATTGGTCGAAAATTCTAAATACACCATCCACGCCAGATCAAATATGAATTACTTCAATTCATTACACCTCCCTCCATCCCTCCAATCTCCAAATCATCTCTCCCGTATCAAAAATTGAATATCGATCGGGCGCGATTACTATCGCCCCCTTTCGAAAAAGCCAGTCAGTACTACGCGGGCAATATGGTCCGCAATTTCCAATAACGCAAGGGAGCATAACTCGCCGCCCTGCACGTCTATATATAGAGCACCGGTAGCACATGGCGGGACATTATCCGGCTCAGGTGCACGACGGCTGACGGATGAAGGGCGCGTGATGCCGAGATCACGTGTACGGCTAAGGGACAAAGGGATGTGAGGGCTACGCGAGGGAGATTTTCGCGCAAAGGAAGAACGAGACTGGTTCTGCTGAATTTTCCGGTGAGAGATGGGTTTGCGGAATTGAGAGAGTAAGAGAGTGGAGCGCTGAAGTGTGTGATTGGTGGGATATTTGATTCTCTCTGCTTTGGGCTTCCGGTTTGGGTAAGTATAGGGAAAATGAACGAACCGTTGTTATGAGTATTGCAATATTATACAAGCGGTAATGAGATAGCGGTAATTGCCGTAATAGTACTTCAGTTAATTGCGAAGTTGAAAATCGAAGATAATTGCTCTGAGTAAATGTATGTATATATATATATATATACTGGCTATACGTTACACTGCTTTATTTATTCATACAAATGCAGTAGAAGAAAAACACGCGAAATTACACTACATTTAAATTTACGTAACTCTCCGTTTTAAATGAAACACGAGACTCGCGCAAAAAACTTAAAATATCTAGCGCAGGACAAGCACAGGCTACGCAGAGAGAAAGAGAAAAGAAGACACGGAAACGCTCGATTAAGCTGCAAAACGCGCTTCCGGCGAGGACGCCGACTCTGTCCCTGCGCATGAGATTTCCCTCTGGATTTTTTCTTTATTTTTCGGGCGTATATATTTGTTGTTCGCGGAAGGATTTTCCGGTATACGCTCTAGGACGATGCAAATTGAATGGCGCTTCTCGCGTATGCCTAAATTGCTCGCTCTCTTCGCCTCATCCGGTAGAGTGAAAAGGTAAAAATCTGCATTTCATTAAATTTTTTTATACACGCGCGAAATGCTAAGTGCGTCGCTTTAAATTTCAAATGTCGCGCGAGAGTTTGACGCAACGCTATGGTTTATTTTTGGAGTATGTAGGCGTGTAATTTGTAATTTCGGTGATGACGTCGGGGATTAATCGCACGTTTGTATATAAACTTCGCTTTAAGAGCGTTTATTTTATATTGAAAGGGATGTATGTTTGTGTAGATGTTAAATTTTGAGGTGCGCAATATGTTATTCGCGGAAATGTTGAATGGAAATACATGGTGAAATACATACTAATGAAACATTTTTCGTATCAGCCAAAAATATTAAAATGTATAAACGTAATTATTCCGATATTAATAACGAAAATTTGAAATGCTGGCTAAAAGCAACTACGGAGGAAAAGATAAATTAAAATTTGATTATTTTCAGCGCAATATGCTTACAAATTCTGCTAAAAATATTTAAAATATTTTAATTTCCTCGATATTTGGTCAAAAAAATACCAACATTTTTCGCGATTTTTCACATTGCTTATTTTCTCGGTCATACCTGTCTATAATACATCTGGAATCATCCTTTAATTAAAATTTTTTTAATCCGCTTTACTGAATTTCATGTAAAAGTATTTAATGTTTACAGATTTATTTAAAATTCATTCAAAATGATGAATTTATTTGATAATCTGTTAACAAATTTTGCTTTTTTTCTGAGTAATTCTATAAAGTATACGTAGAAATATTCTTGCTCCAAAACCTTGCACCTAGAATATTGAACCACCATTAGTCCCCATTCATTCTAATTACAAGCTTATCATCTCCTCCAAATAAACAATGCCCGTCGAGTATCTGAATTCCTGCAAGACGTCACTAGTAGACCGAGGCAACTCAGGAACCGACTTCCCTCTCACTCTCGGCCATTAATCGGCGAGTCCGTCGTGGCGTATCAGCGGCAGCGCGCGATGGGACAGCTTCTCAATGAATCCCGAAACAATGAGAACTTCGCCGGGGCATAAACGTGCCGCTCGAAACGCACTGATTCCGATGCCGGTAACTCAACCGGCGACTCTTACATCCACATGGATGTGACGGAGGAAAAGTTGGGCATATAATTAGCCGCTCGGGTGTAATTAAGCGGGCGCGCGCGTGTCATCGTGGCGATTATGAATACAGCGGAAGGGAAAAATTGAAAGCAGAGGGTTGGTATAGTTTATGAAAAGGCGGGTCGGTAAGTGCTGCTGGTGCTTTTCTTTTTTTCGTGTTTACAGGGTATTGGATTTCTTTAATGAAGGCTGGTATTGAGAGGCGCAGCGGGTAAGTGGTTTTAGTTATAGGATGCTTCGATTTATGTAAAGCGGGGTTGCGTTGTGTGTATATACCTGCTTCTGCTTTATAATTAGTTTTCTTTTGAATTTTGCTGGTATAATCGACGTTATTCTTGTAGCTATAAAGCGACCTTTAAAACATTCGCCTTTAATATCGCGCGAAATGTAGATAATACTGGAAACGAAAGATACTCTGTTTTAAGCGAATAGCAGTGTTTTAATCAAGAGCAATTATTTAGCATTCAATATGACGAGACAGTACGGCACGGGGCGTTCATTCGCGTCAAACGAGCGGCATTTCAATATCGTCTATTAAAAATACGGTAAATCTCGATACGAGATTCGTATTAAAGCCGGGGCAATTATTCGCATTGAAGCAGTGCTGTATTCGCGCACAAAAGGGTACTTCACTATAGCAGTAATTTTTTACCAAGGGGTTATTACAGTTATATTTCTAGAGCCTTTGTGAAGTGAATAATGTGTTGTTATTAACGACACGATTTGAACTCTGCGTATTATCATTATTAAACTTGAAACAAGTGATTTAGTATGTATTTGTATACCAATGAAGGATCTAAAAAATATTAAGTTACTTGTTTTAATCTCACTTGGAACGAACTACAATATTCATTTAGATTACTAGTTCTTATTTCTACATTTTACATATAATTATATATTAATATTATTAATGTAATTTTATTTTACAGGTATTGCATCGATTTCAATCGGAAGCTTCATTAATATGGATTCAATAATGCTGGAGGCATCAAAGGGATCGCTGCCAATAACCATAGTCGAAAAATCCTTACTCGCGAAAGGTTACAACATATCACCAGCAAGATTTGTTAATTATAATTGCAATTAGTTGCCGGCGAATGAACAACGTCGATTTTAACTGATAATTAATCACGTATATAATGGCGCATTAACAAAATTGGATTACAAATTGGCCGAATAATTATGACGATCATTATTAAAACGCCTAATAGTGCGCGAACCATGGCCTAATGAATTACATTTAAAAATTCAACTAAACCAAATTGCACCGGCAATTGCGTCAATTATTAAAACGGTACTTTGCACTCCCACTTATGTATATATATGCTGCGCGCATAAACAGCACACGCGCCCCAAAAATAAGCTCTCTCTCTCTCTCTCTCTCTCTCTCTCTCTCTCTCTCTCTCTCTCTCTCTCTCTCTCTCTCTCTCTCCCACAATAAAAAAAAAATTTATCCGCGCGCGTATCGAACCGCCCGAGCTCGGCGCGCGCGGGCGCGCCAAGTGAGTGCGTCATGCAATTAATCATGCTTCAGAGCTAGAGAGTAAGCGAGTGAGAGGGAGAGAAGCTTCTTGATGAAACAAGCGTTCGGCTTAATTACAGCCGCTGCGGCGGCGGCACACGGTCAAACTCATTTCCTAAGCCCCCGCGAGGGCTCGGAAATTGTTGCACCACGGGGATTTGGCGAAACGTGCGACACGTGCCGCGCACACGGCAACAGCCGTTTCTTCCGCGAGCAAAGTTCTTGGAGGTGACGTGCTGGGAGGGAAAGTAATGGGCGAATTTGAGGTAAATATTTAGAGCGTTTTGGAGTATGGTGATGCAATTATTGTTTTACGGCGGCGTTGTGGGGTGGAGTGAGGGTATAACGTTGTGAAATCCATTTATCATTTTTCGTGCTTGAGAGAAAGATAAAGTCATATATTTTATGGTCGGTGCGAAATGTGACTTGTCGTGGGATTCTAACTCCACAAATAGTTCATTGGGGCTGACGTTGGTCGGTAAAGTTCTTTAAAAAGTTTGTATTGAGTTACGGGACAGTAGGGATGAATATAGACAAAGGCTTGATTTTTGTTACAAATGGCTCGTTATCTAAGTATCGTTATTTGCAAAGAAGCTTATCGCAATGTTAAATGCGTGGATATTTTATTTCAGTTAACCTATACTATTTAATATTTTTAATTTCTTAAAATACCAAATTGAAGTATACTATATACTCTGGCTTAATATGCATGTAATCATTTTTATTCCAATAAATAATAATCATCAAATAAAAATGCATATTTGATTTTAAATTCTCGCGCCTTTTATCCAAGAGCCAAACAAATTAATTCTATACAGGCTTCATATCTTCTTCCGGTCATCACTTTTTTGAGAAAGGATTATTTTATCTAACTGAATATTTCTCATAGCTATAAAAAGTGTCGAATTGGCGTTTGACAACCAAAAAGCTATTACTTTCTACTCTCTTTACAATTTCACACTCCAACTGTTCCACTGCACCTTCTTGAACCTATCATCAACATATTCCCCAACGTGATCTTCTTTCATCAAACCTTCCTGCCCCCGACCAATCACCGGCTTTCCTGCACGCTCCCAACTCGCCGCGACGTCATCTCGGGACTCTCGTCGCGTATAACATTGATACGATATCAGACGGAGTGACGCTCGGTCAATCGAAAACGCAATGTAATAGCTGCGCGCGCCAATCGCTCAACGTTGCTGAGCCGCGTGTATCACCTGCGCGAAATGCAATTTGCATTCAGTGGATTTTCCAAAAAGTGAAGTTGGAGCAGCTGATGGAGTTGCGTGTATTTCGCGAAATTTCGAAACGGAGCGAAGTTTGGTTTATTTGATTTGCAGCTTTGATGGGCACGTATGTAAACTGGAAAGTTGAAGTGTATGGTTTTAGGTATGATTTTGAGTTAATAATAACGGTTTAAAAGTCGTAATTGTGATTTGTTTAGATTTTTACCTCAAAAAATTTTTCTGGGCTTTATTACTCACGCAGTGTACAAATCTCACTCTGCTCTGTTTTAAATTGATTTTTCAAAGTTTGTTTAGTACAGAAAGATAGTACGCAATTTTGTTACATACCGTAGTATTCAATTAAAGTAGTTTAATAAATTCATGGTCTAGTGCGTAAACTTTTACAGTTGATAGTTTATTGGCTTGTCAGTAAATAATGTTTATTTGCATTTCATTGCAAATTTAGTTTAGCCGTTTCAGAGAAGCTTTTCGCTGAATAAATAAAATGGCTAATATTTGCCTGAAGCCTGTATTTGTACTTTCGTCCGATTTAAATAAACAATTTAAATATTTTATTTGGCAAAAATACAGATTTACACTGTTATCGTTATTTGGATTCCAGAGATCTAATTGTATACCCTATTTTAGCCGCATTGCGAGCTATTGTAATTGAATTTATTTTACAAATAGTTCATCACAAATATAAATTGTTATAAATAATAATTTAAAAGCGAATTGTTATTCCAAATATCACTTCGACTCCAGCAAATTTAATTAAAGAACTGAAATAACGGCGCCAAGAATATCATCTGCAAATGACATAACGCGCCAACGACTTTTATTCAAAATTTCCGAAAGCTCATGTTTACGATACGATATCGTTAAAAGTTTACACTCGACGGCCGCATTACCTTCAGAGCGCGCCAAGGCTTATTTTATTACCGAGCAATCGGCGCTGAAACACACGCGCCGGCGTCGTCACGCCTACGCACCAACAATTAACGTAAATTACATTCCCCTGTGCCCCGTTATCATTATGATTGCCCGTTTCCACGCGCAAGCGCGAATTAAAGAACTATACCCGATAATGACATCGGCCGATGATTAGCGTCCCACCCTCTCTGCTTTCAAAATTAATTCACTCGTCCGACGCGGGAGTTATAAAATTACGTGCGTTGAAAGATACCCACGGTATGATCCAATTAAAAGCAAATGGAAAATCGATGAGCGCGCCAAAATTCAATATCTTGAGCGCCTCATTTGTACGCGAAGAACGGCATAAACAAGTGATGAAGGCAGACCAAAATATATATATCTGATCGATTTTTGTATACGTCGTAAAACGTCCAGGCGGCGCGCGGCCGTTAAATCCTGATGAGCGCGAAGGATGCGGACGCGCGTGTGTAGTATACCTGAGCGAGAGAGAGGAAAGCGCAGAATTTGCATTTTTATGTCGGTGTCATTTAGAGTACCGTGATTTACTGCTTGTTTTACTGGGAACGAAGAGTCACACTCACGCGGGGACGCGCGAGCAATCGCGGTGTATGGATTTTTAGAAAGGCGTAAATTAAATGATGCTGGCCGTGCGTTTGGCAGTGATGTCGGTTTATTGCCGCTCGAATCTTTTCTCGTTGTGTGTACTTGTTTTATTGGATTTGCAAATGAAGCACTTGGAAATAATGAGATTCCGTTATTTTTACGGATATACTTGAAATTCCGGCATTCTCGATGATCTTTTCAGATATTAATATTCAATAATAATTATCAATGTTTATTATTTATTTTGGATAAATATAAAATAAGTTTTCACGTATTTTACTGCGGCATAGGACAAAGAAAATTACTTTGTATGTTTAATTGCGCTCTACTTGTCCATTAATTATCCAACAAAACTTCATTTCGCCAAAAAAAGACTCAGAAAAATAAGTTATTGCATTATGTATCCGACCGAATTTACATAGTAATTTATTTGTCACCACGAAAATATTCTCATCTCATCCTCGCCGAATTTCTGTCCGATATATTTCATGAATATTCAGTGCGTCACAAAAAAGTATACCGACGCGAGAATCCGAATGTCCTCTCCTCTATATTTCTTCTCAACACTATACCAACATATTCGAAGACGCGACTCTTAACGTCGGCACATTCTGGCGCGGAGTTTTTCTGAATATCGGCGCGGCTTTTATTGCAGATGCATTTGCCAGACGCGCCTCATAACTCACGTATGCGCACGCGCGCGGAGTACAGAAGAGATGCATCCGATGCTAGCGCGGAAACAAAGGCCTTTTGTGCCTTTTTTTGTGTTCCCGCAGTGATTTGCATTTTAATGGGCGCAAACTTTATAAAGCTTGCGCGAATCAACGCGCGGCCGAAGTATTAATGCGCGGATTTATGCGATCGTTCGGTTGAATTCGCGAAATAACATACGTCGTTAATGTTCAGCGATTAAATGTATTATTATCTTTATTAAAATTGTTCCGTTAAATTGCTATTGTGGAAATATAATTCCTGGCCGTACGAAGATGTATTGATGTGATGAAAATAATCTTTTCATATTGTTATACCACAAGCAATTGTGTTAAATATTATAATTATGTGATGTGTTGTGATATGAAATCTAAATTGCTTATATCGCTTACGTTGTACGACAAAAGTTGTAAATATATAACATAATAAGGTGTTGTGCTTCTAATAGAAACAAAAAATACGAACACAATTTACAACATTATAAATAATATTTTTGACTACACATACGTTACCGCTTAAGGTGTTATTCTATGTAAAGTAGAAATGGACTTACCTGAAACAAAAAATAATTAATAATTAGTAGAATTTTTCATGTATGAACGAAAATATGTTCGACTAATAACAAATATTCTGAGCAGGGTGACCATAATTGGCTATCTTCTATCCATTTCACACATATGTAAATGACGTCACGTTCTCTGAGTGTAAGTAAGACAAAGAATCGCCATTCGGCCGCCCTGATTATAAGGTATAATATAATCATCCATTTGAGCTTAGAATTATCTATCTGTGTATACAGCTAACATACAAAACAGAAACGTCTTCAAGGATAATGATGGACAAACAAATCATATCTTTGCTATTGTTGAAATAACTAACTAGATTGTGCGAATTTCATTAAGATTTATTATGTTGTTTGATCCAATTTATGTTATAAATCTCCAATCGTGGAGATATTTAGACACCCACGAAAAGATTTCTACAAATCATTGGCGATTAATGAACGTGGTCATCAAGCAAACGAATTAATGACGTTAATAATGAGTGGCAAGTGGAAAAAAATCTGTCAGGGTTGCTGGGTTGATCATAATTTAATCTATCATACGTCTGTTGTAATTAGTAATCTCTTAAGCATCATTAGCTAATGCAATATTGTACAGTTCCATTGAATTCCTTTTTTTGGCAATCTTATATAACGTAATGAAAACTTTACTTTACTTAAGAGCATATTTAGGAAAATTCATCTATTGAAAAATAATAATAATGCCATAACATATCACCAACAATATTTTCGATAGCTTACGAAATGGTCTACATTTTATTTACAAAGAGTTTAATCTCAAGCTTAAAGGATGGTACTTATGAATCGGTAGTCAGTGGAGAAACACAGAAAAATTTACAAACTATTGTTTAGATATTGTTAAAGTATGAGATTCAAAAGGAAAAGTCATCCGGAAAACTGAAACGAAAGTTCAGAAAAATAAGAGTGAAGTTTTCTAAAATAAGTAGAAAAATAGAGATTCTGGCTGACATTCAGTAGTAAAAATATTAAGAAAAATAACTTTTTCATGTTTCCATCCTTTATACATAGTAAAATTCTTAGTTAAATGCTTAAGGTTGCAGAGATTCTTCACGCTATAATTCTTTTTATAGGTTCCCTATTGATATCTTATCTCGAAACTCATGCACATCCCCCTATCTCACTCGAAAACCACGCCATCGCACGTCCACGCAACCCATCACAATTACATTCCCCTAACTCAACAACCGATACTCGTTCCACCTTCATTTCTACCCCCCAAGAAAAAGTCACTCCCCGTGTCCATGTACGCCACTTCCTCGCCTCTGGTCGGCTCCTCTAATTTTCGAGCTCACGTCCGTCTTCAACCAAAGGCTTTTACGGCGCGCCGTAACGCCAGGAATGTGTCGCTACTACCCTCTCTGCGGGTATTATCTTATATAGTGCCACGACGCGAAGTAGAAAACGAAGTTTCGGAGCGCTGTCGTAATAATCTTTTAGTGTGTGTGCGCGCGCACGAGAGCTTCGATGTCCTTGGAAAAATGTTATAATGGCGTGGTAGTTTTTTTTTTGCTACGAAGGGTTATGAGTGAGTGTGTATGAGCGTTGATTAAAAATTGGGAGTGGAGAGTGGAATGGCTTTGAATTAAGGAAGTATGTAAATTCGTGAGGTTTATTACCGTGATTTGGAATATCCCGGTACGAATTTGAAATTTAAATAGCGTATTCGTTAATGAACCCTCATAATCGCTCGTAAAGTTGAAATTTCAATGTGTAAAGGCTTAAAAAAATGATAAATAATTCCAAATTACGAAACCTTCGTCAAGTCTTTTATGTTTTATTAATAACATTGATTCTCGTCCTTGGCTTTCATACATTATGTTACTTTTATATATGTATTTTAGCTCTATCTACGAAATTAATTCCCATTACATTATGAATTTCATTAAAAAGTCAAACTTTGGTTTAGAAATCAGTAAAGTACAATAATTATCTTATCAAAGATTTCAAATATACATTCGTACAGCCAGTAGATATAACTCAATACACACCTCAAAATCAATTCTTCCTTCTTCCTCCACTCCTCCTCCCCTTTCTCCAATAAAATCTTAAAATTACGATACGCTTCGTCGTAATTCACCATCTCCGTTCCCTCTCACTCCGACAACAAACTTCCGGCAGCCTGCCACGCGCTCTGAAGAAACCCCAGCGGCGAATAATACACAATGCCGCGAAGAGATAGTTCTCTCTTCCCTCATCGAAGCGGAAGTCGGCAAAGTTCGTCGCTACCTCGTTAGTCTCGTCAAACTTGCAGCTGCTCCACTTACAATGGGGAAGAGAGAGAGAGAGAGAGAGAGAGGTAGAGGGAGAACCCATTGTCGGTTGGACGAACGAGCGTTTAAATGATCAACTGGCAACGGGGTGGTCACGACTGACTGTGTGCTGTTTCATTGTTCGGAAAGGGGTATGTATGTATGTTTGAGTAGGGGGTGGGACGGAGGATTCGTTTTTAGTCTGGTGGTCGAGAAATTTGGAATGGAGGTGGTACGAGGGCAGTGACGGTGTTGATCTTGGGGATGAAGTTTGATTTTCGAGGTTGTGAAGGCGGATTGATGGACAATGGGTGGTTTCAATAGGTAGAGTTTCTGGAGATTCCTTTTGTTTTATGGGTAAATTTGGTTTAGGCATTGAAATTCATATTGTGCACATTTTTGACAAAAATATCTTTATAAAAATAGGAGAAAAATATACGGAAAATATTTGGTTTGGGAAAAAAAATTCATCATGTAAATATAAACACTGTCAAATATTAAAGATTAACAGCAAAAAATATGTCCGACCATAACCAAAAATATCTGAAAATGAAGATCAGATTGTTCACCCTACTTCTTTTAAATAGCCTGGGGGTGAAACAGGTTCATTTTTTTTTTCGACACTTCGCCGAAAAAAAAGTTCACAAAAAAATTCGTATTTTTCTACGAATTTTATTTTCGTGTTTTCATGCAGTACAACAGTTTACAACACGTTGATAAACACGAAAACGAGATATTAAAAATATCATAATAAATAATAACGACAATGAATTAGGTTTAATATAGGCAGATATCTTATCAGTGGAAGAGGGTCACGGCTGGTCAGACGGCTGATACATACAAATGCTGCTCAGCGTGTTTCGTGAATTTTAATCGCATTTCTTTAGCTTACCTACTTAGCAAATGGGGCAGAAGAATTTTTTTTCTCACAATTTCATATCGCCCTCGTAAATAACTCCAAGGGGCAAAACTTAATTATCGCGCGAAATTAAAATTCGGTGAAATATGTCTTTTTCCGAGTTTAATTTGAGAAGTACGTGAAATAATTTTTAAGCAACAACGAATATAGACATGTTAATATATTCTGATATTCAAATATGTAAGTCAATTAAACGAACAGTTCTTATCAACTTATCCTCTCAAGTTTTTAATCAAGCACAAGAACGTAACGTGCATCCAACCACCTCAAAGACTTGACTGGCAGCAAGTCATGCGGCTAATACAAATGTATTTAAATTCTTGAAAACGGGTTTTGTTGACCACTTTATCGTCTCTGATAAGGATGACAGTGAAGTCATCGAAATGTCGGCAGAAAAAATGAGTATTTTTATTACCACCTAAAAAAATTTTTTTTCCCAAATTAGCAAAACGCTAAAAATACCACGATTTACTCAGCTAAAATCACAACCTGAATTCGCGCACACTCAATGCGACTCGAAATTCTGCTTCTTTCATATCCTCCACTTAACGAGCTCCTCTTTCTCTCTCAAAACTGCCGGAATCAATCTAAAACCACGCGTAAAGTTACACACATAGAATCCGCCAATTACGCGGCGCTCCCTCGATCGTGACTAATTGACTCGGCGTGGTGGAATCGATCGCTCGCTTGCTCTCGAGTTACGCGCGCCCGCGTATGCCGAGTGCGTGCGAATGACAACGTATAGTGTCTTGTGCGAGCTCGCGTCGGAGTTCAAGAGAGACAGAGTTTCGGGGACGCGTGTTTAGGTCTCTAGCATCTGATTGCACGCTAGTGGAACGAGGCACTTGTCGGAGATTGAAAAGTGGTCAAGGATCAGTGAAATTGTATGTAAACTAGATGGTTGATCTAGGCATTCGCAATATTTATAGGTTGTGCTTAAACGATTCTTTTATTGATAATTGGTATTAAAAAATTTATCTTAGTTTGCTAAAAGGAAGATTATTTTCAATATAATAATTTGAAATTCTCTTTTATAATCTGAAAAAAAAAAATAATTTAAATCCTTTTTATGATATTAAAATATTTTATATTTGTTTGCATTTAATTCACTAAATAGAAATATTTTCATTATTTTCATTTCAAACAAAAAATATTA